>JAJJMA010180695.1:690-26940 GCA_023529015.1 Papaver nudicaule
ACTCTCACACCCAAATCACATCCTCAACCTGATCTCAAGTTTCTTCGTTGTTTCCCTCCCTAGACCAACCTCTATCCTCTCTGTGACCGAAGCAAGGTGGGAACGGCCATCCTTGGTTTAGGCTTGCCTTGTTCGACTTTGATCTCCGAGCACTACGAAAGTACCCAGAGACGGTACATTGTTTTTCCAGGTAAAAACAACTTGTAAGGACAACACAAAAAATAAAATGTTTATAATACACTTGGGAGTTATGTGGTGTTGACGCACCAAACCAACTGGATTACATCATTCCAAATTCATTTGGGGACGACCGCGAAAAACACATTAACCTGGTGCAGAACGGTAAAGACTTGCGATCAAAGAAAATACATGTCTCTTAGCAAATGTCACATGATTTTGTAGTTACCTATGTAGTCATCAAGGAGGAGAAGATCGAGACTTGTGACATCATTTGTTCACATCCTGGAAAGTTGCACTCTAGTAATCAATGTTTCGGCGCTTTCCTTTTTCGGAGTAGATTGAATATCTTCAATGTGGGTATTTGAAGGTTACTTGAGGGACTGGAACGTGTCTGTGATCCCATCCATAGTAAGTGCCTGAATGACAAAATAGAGAACCATTTGTTAACAAATTTACTATCACAGATGGAATGAAAGACAAATGGAGGGTTCCTACACACACTGTTCAAAGACAAATCTGGTACAACGGTTTCAAAGGAAAGTGGGATTCAAGATAGCACTGGCGAACTTGAGAACATATGAAGTAGGCAACTGAGGTAAATTGAGTTGTTTTAGCAGATGCGATTGTAACGGAAAGCAAAATTGGGTATTTATATACATAGGCATGGTACTAATTCAGATGTAAATACCCATTGATGAGTTGTAATAGAACAATGAACTAACGATGGAACATAAAAGGTGTATACCTCATATGACCAATAGTCTTCGAAAATACAAAAAAAAACTGATAATCCATATAAAATCAGAAATTAGGAAATACACAGATACACATAAACAGATATAACAGATTCAAGTAGTCGTTATTATAGCCAAGTTGATGGCATTTAAAAAACTTCTATTGAATTCCATACACCGGGTCAGTCGTGGTTTGAGTGATTTAGACTAAATGGATTTAACATAGTACTACCACGGCACATAACATATCTTAGCTCAGTAACGTTTTTCTTTATCTATACAAAATAGGTTTCCTCTCAAAACAGTCAATTCAAATTAAGTTGAAATCCATAATTTCAAAATCAGAAACTTTATCACTCATTATTCATTATCAAACCCTAAAATTCAACATATTCCCCCAAACTTGTTCAAAACCGGTACAAATAACAGAACCACGCAATCAAGTTCTAAACCCTAACTTCAAAATCATAACTTTATCATTCCTCAATCAATCAATTTCCAAAATGTCATACAATCCATATATCAAACGCCAAAATGTTAACAGTCTCCCTTAATATCATCTCTTAAGCTAAAAAACTATGTGTACCTGTTACCATAAGTTAATGATGATTTAGAATCAGACTGATAAGATATTTGTTTCTTCTTTGTAGATCTTCCAAAATTTCTCCACGGATTGATGAGAGAGAGACTTTCATGGTTGTAAGATGACGAAAACAAAGAAAGAAAAATGCTTTCTTTTAAAAGAGAAAACATCGATACTTGCCCCTGTTTTTTTATAAAAACCACGAAAAACTAAAAAGAAAATGAAAACGCCGGGGGGCTTTATGGTCTTTTCATCGTTGATTGAAAATCTAAAGGTTTCACCAAAACACCACTGTGCCTTTATTATAGATATAGATAAACCCCAAACCCTCTCTTTCTCCTTCTCATTCTTATCTCTCTCAAAACAAATAATTCTAATTCCATTTTTTTATCCTAACCATAATATAACACTAATATCCTTAACAAATAAAATTCAATTAACAATTAATCAAATCAATAATCTGTACTAATTTAGGACTGTTTAAAATTAAAAAAATATTTTTATATGAGTTAACTCCTTTACTTTACCCTAACTCTATTTTGTCTTCTAGTGTCAAGCCCATTAGAAATCTACTTCTCCCAAAATAGCCAGGATAAAAAAGCCTTATGGTTGGAAAAAGAACCTGATTCTTTTGGTGGTTGTGATGATTAAATGGGGACTGTGGTCCTCAGAAAATCGTCACAGTAAAATGTAAAACAATGACGACTTTCATTAAATCGTCACAGAAAAGGCAAAAACAATGACGACTTTTCGAGGACTACAATCCCCATTTAAACACCACAATCCAAAAAAAAAAACTACCAGAAAATTAATCTAAAGTAGAGGAGTAATTTAGATAAAAAAATTATGTTCCTTTTTTTTTATTTTATTTTTTTGGTAGTTTTTTTTTTTTGATACGATATTTTCTGGTAGTTTGTGTGGCAATTACCTAGTGAAAAGCACAATGGAGTACAAGGCTGAGACCCAAAACTCAAAAGATTCCATATTGAACTATTGGGGTTCTCTCAGTTTATTATTTTTTTGGTTGGGGCAGTTGCTACTAGTTCAGGTCTGCTACCTCATCATTCTTGCCAAAACAAAAATCTTCGAGCATTCATTATGTTTTACTTGCCAAGTGTCAGCTGAATGTGAGGCCTTGTTGTGGTTGATTTGCCCATTCATCCTTATGAAAAGTGGTTGATATTGTTGTGATTATGAGTTAGTGCTAGAGTGCACAGTACGCACCAGTCATGCAGCTTGCTCACATATTTGGCGCGATGTGCCTTAAAGGGATATTTCATAAAGTACCTTCATTTGAAATGTTGCAACCTAAAGTATCCCTGATATTTCAAACTTTTCTAAAGTACCTTTTTCGTTTGCTTTTCCATTACAAGATACCCCTAAACCCTCACCACCACGGGGTTCAGGTGGTGGTGGTAGGGGGTTCAAGTGGTGGTTCAGGGTTCAGGTGGTAATGGTGGGGGTTCAAGTGGTGGTTGAATCTGAAGGGTGAATTAGACATTTTGCAAGTGCCACCTCACACTTAACCCCTCAAAATGGATGGAAACCGCCCTAATGAAGAAAAAAAAAACGGTCAATTTAAGGGTACTTTAGAAAAAATTGAAAAAATGAGGGTACTTTAGGTTACAACAATTCAGACAGGGGTACTTTATGAAAAATTCCTATCTTAAATCCCAACAGTGCACCTGAGATAAATTATTGAATTGAGGTTGGAGATAACTCCATGTCCGAGTAAGATCGTCCACAATGAGACAGTTAGAATGCTAAAAATACTGTTAAATATGGGAAGGAATGTAAGCTTTGGGTATAATTTGTTAGTAGTACATCTTTTCCTCAAAGATGTAATAATTTGTTTTGATTTATAGTTGATATATTCTCAAAATTGATTATCCAACTAGCATTTCATCAATAATTCAACAATTGATAGATAAAAAGTTAGAAACCTCTAACATAAGGCCATTTGGCATTACAAACCGAGATATAGTTTAAGTTCAAACAAGATGAGACCGTTTCTTTTCGTTTTGTTTTTTTGTTGGGGATATTGCAGGACAGTCCCACTTTTCAAACACGATTTACAGATTGATCATACTTTTGAAACCACTTTACAAAGCAGTCACAAAACCGTTAAGTGAGAAGTTATTGGTTGTTAACTCTGACGTGTCACATAACGGACCAGGCAAAATGTCGTTAATGCCCATCAATCCACGTCATCAACTCAGTTATTACCTAAAAACCCTTGAGTTAACTGACAATCTGATGAAAACCTATCTCGAGGACAAACCAACGGTTGGACCCAAAAATAGTAGCATAAAATATCTCGGCCTTTTCTTTCTCCCTCTACAGCAACTCGTCTTCTTCTTCTTTATTTTCTTCTCTGCAAAAATCATGGCGACTGGTTAGGGTTTAGTTGTTTTAGGGTTCAGCAGGGTATTTCAATAGTGAGAAAACGTGAAATCATATTAGGGTTAGTTGTGTAAAGACGAGGGTATCGAGTACACCACCAATCTTTTGATTTAGTCCACATATAAGATCTCTTTCGTTACTGATTGAATCACACAACGGGAATCAATACAAGATATCGAAAGGCTATGTCAACATACAAATACGATACTTTAATTATAAATGACGAATCAAATATAACGCGGAAATAAAGTAAACTACACACAAGAATTTTGTTAACGAGGAAACTACAAACTCGTAGAAAAACCCCGGGACCTAGTCCAGTTTTGAATACTCTTAAGAATTAAACCGCCAACACACCTACTCTCAGACTTCGGACTAGCTGGTGCAGACAATATGACCCTAATACGACTATTAGTCACAAAGATTTCCCTTCATTATTCCTACGCCTCCAACCACAGCAAGGTGGTCACGCACATGTACCCCCCTACATAAACAGACGCCCGTTACTGTCTTACGCAAGAGTTGCCTCACAGCCCGTCGCGAGGACTATCGCTACCCGACCTCCAATCGGACGATTACAACCTTATGAACAACAACCAAATAGCGGCAGGTCAAATCGCTAGATGATATCCTTGGTAACTAACAGATATTTCACCGAAGTCTTTTCACACCAAGAGCGAGGTTATTAAGTTTACTTAGGCAATAAACACCTCGAGATATCGATCAAGGTTTCAAAACCTAAACTCCCGAAAGAGCAACCTTGTCGTCCCAGTTGGAATCAAGCAGATAGTTGTAGCAAGTACGATATGATATGACCGTGAAGAACGATGTACCTGCAAAGAACAATCCAATAACAACAATCTTAATTCCACTCAATATCTATAGTTTAGGCAGACAAACCGAAAGCAGCTTGCTGACAAATCCAGGTTAATAAATAAAGAGTATGTTATAATCACAACGATCTTGAGTGACCTTATATCAGAAGAGAAGGACCTTAGAATAAACAAGATCGTTAGGTTTGATAGACGTGATAGAAGATAACACAAGTACAATACAAAGAAGACTAGTAAACATAAACTAGTTTCCCGTAAGAGGTACTTCTAGGCTTCTCGATCCCAAGAGAAGACTTTCACGCAATTCTATACCGAGAGCAAAAGCTCAAAGGTAACTGAAAATAAAAGCGACAACACAAGCTTACAAGTTCGAAGAAGAGCTTGGCTAGAGGGATAAAGCTTTCAGGAGAGATACCACTCCTATTTATATTGACTAAGGCTCTAGATTTGAAATGAGGCAAAGTTAATTTTGGAAATTCCACAAAGCACATTTACATAATAGTTCCGAAATTCCCCATTTAGTCTCATAGCTTTTAATGAGAACTAATACTCTAGCATTTTACATTTAAGAAAAATATATTTCATAAAGAAAATATATTTTCGAAACATGTTTAGCCAAGAGCAATCAGAGCAAATAATATCTTAAGGTATATTTGGATATTTCTTTTAATTCGAAATATGGTGCTTACCAAATATGATCCCTGGGAAAGATCTCAATTCGAAAACGTGTCCTTAGTTTCGAAAATCTCCTTAGATATTATTACTTCCAAATGTCGTCACCAGCTTTAATAATGTCGCATTACTTCCTTGGTATTGCTGGGCTAACCAGACGAACCTAGGTGGAAGTGGGATCTGGTCCAACGTGGTTCAACGTTCCGCATAAACGTATCATAACAAACGTGGGCAAAGCCTTGTGTGTTAAGCTTAAGTGAACACAAAGGTTCAGACATTCCGAATCACGCAAATAGATATACCATTGGAAGTACGGTGCGACATTCCACGAGTAACTAGCAAAATGTTAAATCTCCTGAATTCTTGATTCCAATATAGATGTCACATTAATGATATCCAAGAATTCAAATCAAAACATCAAATGAATAATCAAATGAATATTTGATTGAGTAGTAAATCATACGAAGATTTAATCACGTACAGTACTGATCCGAAATTATGTGTCTACTAACTAGAGCGACTAACCATATTTCAGATGATGACTCAATCCCACTTAGTTGTACATTATAGATGAACGAATTCAAACTTCAAACCGAGAATATCAAACTCATTATTTCGTTGAAGCACAAATCAAAAAGATAGAGTTTGAACTTCGAAGATACGCATTCTGAGTCAACCATATTAAGGTTTCGGAACCTAATGTTCATTATATGACCAGAACCATATTAAGGTTCCCAAATCAAGTTTCCACATAGTGAAACCTAAAGCTTGGTTTCGAAATCTAGATTCTGTTTAACAAAACCTTGGTTAAGGTTTCAAAACAAGAAACACATATTAAATTCTTCACAAGTGTTTGGTGTCGAACTTGAGAGTCCATGTGGTCGAGAACCGTTTCAGCATCACACCTTTTTAACCTCGACACACAGAATATATTTCCCGGTTCACATAAACCTTTAGGAAACCCCAGGGTCTTTTCGACCTTTTAGATCTCACATTGTCACACATTGGCCTCAATTCTCAAGTCACTGTCAGCCACACAAACATAGTTACGAATTTGTTATATCTCATTGGTCACAATATTTAAGTTTCGGACCAATAGCTTATTAATGCGAAAACCATATTATGGTTTCGAAATCAACGTTAGTTTTACCAAAACCTACATTGAGGTTTCGAACATTGAAAATTCATAAGTTGAGATACACAAATATGGTTTCGGAATCCAGAAGTGAGATACGACATACAAGATGTTCATATACAGAATCAAATGAATGATTCAGAACTTCAGAGTTCAGAGCCAAACCATGACGTCGTATTCGAATCTCAGAATAGCAGTATTTCGAGTCTACACAACATAACTGTGAGTCACAATCTCTCTTACATTGGCTCATATAAATATATGCAATCAATCCGACAGAGCCAGACTAGGTAAGAAGAGACACAATACTGTGATGGATCAAATCTCGTAGTACTACCGAGATAACATCACATTGCTATATCCAACTCGAAAAGGTTTTAGGAAAAACCTTTATATTAACTTAGAGACGGAGAAGAAAATAAAGCTTTAAGTAATATTGGAACATCATAACTACAACACTAATACCACAAGTGGTAAAGCGGAGTTATCATAAGACACATTGATCACAAGTGATCAAGTCATAACGTAAAGCTCAAGCTGAGAGTTATGTTTATGTCTTTTGTAGCACAAGTGTAAAAGATAATGGAATCGCGTTATTTAGATTCACTAACCTGTTGAATGATGAAGCCGGATGTCTTCGTTTGATCTTTAGTCTTTCTTCAACTCTTCAACCAGTGATTCTAAATCCTACAAAAATCTTCCACAACCTAAAGATAACTCTCACATGACTTCACCTAATTGTGTGTTGTTTAGCGGTCGAGTTTTGATCACTAAATTTGACAACTAAGCTTGACATACCAACACTTAGTGAGGTTGACCGAGCCATGCTCTAACAAGTTGTTCCTGCTATTATAGAGAAGAAGAAGGTCAGTGGTGCCTAAAAATAGAAGAACAGAAGAACAAGGTCGAAGGAGAACGAAACCCTAACGCCATTAACGCCATCCGAAGCTTCTAATAATATCAACAACCATGTATTATGACATCACGACTCACGAGGTATAAATTTCAGTTTTTGTAAACCTAATTTTAATTTGATGCTAATTTCTGAAACCCTATTTTATAAATTTTGTTTTTTTTTTAAGAAAACCCTAATTGATGTTTCAATATACTGTAATATTTGTAAATTGATGTTAATTAAGCTGTTATATTGAAATTAATGAAGTTAATTTACTGGTATATATGTAATTTGAAGTGTTGTTAGTATTTGGTGGTTTTGATTATGTTAGTTATGTTGATTGGAGGTGGTGATGGTGGTGGTTATTTTTTCAAGTGGTTGCGGTGTGGGTGGTTCAGGTGGCTATGGGGTTTAGATTCAGGTGGCTGTGGGGTTTCAGGTTCTAGTTCTCGGGGTTTTGGGGTTCTTGTTATGGGGGTCTGGTTCTGGTTTTAGTTCTGGGGGTTTCGGGGTTCAGGGGTTCTGGTTCTGGGTTAATTTGGGGGTTTCATGTTCTGGTTCTGGGGTTTCAGGGTTCATGCAGTATTTCAGGGTTCATGCAGGGTTTCAGGGTTCAGCCAGGGTTTCAGGGTTCAGGCAAGGGTTCAGTTCAGGGTTCAGGTGCGGTTGAGTTAACTGGAAATGCTAGTTTGTCCTAAAATTTCACTGTTTTTTTCATTTTGGTTAAGTCGGATGACATATGACTGATTTGTAATGTAGTTTCATAAGTATGATCATTATGTAATCCATGTTTGAAAAGTAGGATTGTTTTGATATTAACCCTTTTTTGTTCAAACATGTATTCGTACGCGTAGTAAAAGGTTGAGGTTTTTGTTAGAGCATTGCTCGGTTGAACCCACTGATGTTGCTATCTCAAGTCAGTTGTCAAGTTTAGATGACAAAAACACAATCCTTGATAAGTTTACTCTACAACTCGGACTAGGATAGTTTTAAGTAATCGAGACGAAGACCATTGAAGACGAAGACCAGAGCTTACTACTTGATAAATCATAATGTCCTCGCTAAAGGTTATAAAGGTTTTTCCTTTCCATATTTCGTACTTACCATTCTATCATATCAATAGTCTATGATGTTGTTTATAAGATCTGAAGGTATTCTAGGATTATTCACCTTTGCATTTGTCACAACCGTGATAATATGTATAGGTAGAGTAAGTTGAATTGTCTCATGAATGACCTCAACGGTGAACGCGTACATATGTTGCACAAGGTATTTCTAGAGAACGAATGAGTCTGTATGAACGCATACATACGATTTCAAGGTTTCTCCTGAACTCCAATAGACAGCTTTGTGAACGCGTACACATAAGCCATGGAAAACTTTCAACTTCATATCATTGAGTTTTCGGTTCTGGAATGATTAGTTCACGGACTCGTCATTACTTAGCCCATGGAATTCAACTACTTAATCCACGCGATGTTCAAACATGTTTTGGACCAGAAGGCGAAAACCTTCAATCAAGGTTCAGTCCTCTTTAACTACTGGCCTAGTCCAAAGTTAGAAGAATATTGAGAATGGGTATTCAAGATATGGACTTTCCTAGTTCCGGAACTTGCTTGAGCCCTACTCAGGGTTGCTTAACTTTTAAGCAAAGCCTCCCTTGGTGATCACTATAAATAGATGACCTTCTGCAAGATACAATTCCAATCGTCTACACATTTGTGTATCCTTGCATAAAGGTTGGTCGTCATCTCGAAGTCCTTTTGGACTACGACTATTGAAAAGACTTCACTTGAGGATCGTGAAGCACAGGTCGGAAGTCAAATTCCTGATCATGTATCTTGGGTCGATTGAATTCTTTCAATCTTATCACGACCAAGATTTGATAGAAACTCCATAAGGTAGATCTTGAATCGTAAACTCTAGAAGTTCCTTAACGCAAATTCACGAACTAGGTTTAATACTAAGTTCGTCAAGCGTTAGGAGGTAAAGTTGTTTAGGCTAGATCAACAAGACCTATTCAGTAAATCAGATATCTATTAACCTTGACTTTAAGTCTAAAGGAAATCACAATCGTATTCTTGTTTAATTACTTGGATACTTTTAGGCGTCCTGTTAGAGGCAGGGTAGCGCTAGCCTTCACGAAGGGAAGTGGAGCCACTCATAGGCCTGTAAAGGACGTCAGCTAGGGGAATCAAGTACGTAGGTTTCTGCGGGAGCCAAGAGACGTAGGAGCACATTGGTAGCTGAATTGCTTGTAGGGTTAATTCAGTCTCGATACATTCCAGTCTGAAGTCTGAGAGTAGGCTAGCATCTGTATTCGGTTAATATTGAGGGTGTTCACATCTGGACGAGGTCCCGGAATTTTTTTGCTGGTTTGCAGTTTCCTCGTCAACAAAATTTTGGTGTCTTGCATTACTTTTCCCTTCCGCATTATATTGTCTTTGATCTATATAATTGAAGTAATTCCAAGTTTGTTGATTCATAACCTTTGAGTGAATCCATCTCTATTGAGATCTACGAGAACTACGTTCTTGTTAGGGTTCGGTTCTCTAAACTATACTCAGGTTGCTGTTTGAATATTGATTTGTGAGATCGTTCAGACTGCCATAATCAACTAGGTTCACGAATTCAAAGGTTGGTGGTATCTCTCGGTATCCCCTCCTTTTTAGTTGGTATCAGAGCAGGCAAACACCTTGTAAGACGTAACTGTCCGTGTTTGTTTCTATCTAAAAGATGAAAACTCTTTTAAATAAATTGTTCGTGAAAGCCTATCATAAATATCAGAAAGTCCTTAACTGGTTTCGCAATCCACTGCCTAATCAGTCTTTCAGGACACAACTATCGAAGGTTCTTTCATCTCCAACATATTCTGGAAAAGAATAGACATATTCTACTCAAATACCAACTGGAGATTTTACAAAGCAGTTAGAAATTCTAATGAACTCTGTTGTATATTATAAAAAGAAACCTTCATCCTTTAAAAAACACTGCTTTAAGTGTGGAAGGAAAGGCCATCTTAGAGACAACTGTACTGTGCGCACATAAGAAATTCTTGCCTACTACAACAGTGAAATTTGTCAACGCCATGGAACAATCAATCCATCCGGATCAAATCTACACAAGATAAAGAATGATCTATACAAGGAGGTGATAAGCGAGCACAAACGTGCTTGCAAGAAATTTCTTTAATTACAAATTGATATACATCCTTAATCTTCTTATGTTCTTCAAAGATGATAGGATGGTATATATGTGAAGACAGGTATGATTATCTATATTATTTCCTAAAATATTTTTCCAGATTATTTTGTGGAACCCTAGTACTATGAAAAGTCTATTGATTAATGGTACGTCAATGTTCCTTATTTGATATAAGATAATAAAATTCACATCTCGTATGAATTGTTGAGCTTTGCTCCAAAAAGAGATGTATCCACGTTCAAGAATTATGTGATTCTTGATTTGATGGTTTGTGTTTCACTAATATGTTATAAGCATCCGAGACTCCTAACTTATAGTGAGCACCCTATCAAAGGGGGAATATGCTACCACATCCAGAAGGGTACAAAATGTAATGACTTGATGTGGGTATCAACGCTTCGTGAACCATAATCAGAATCCCCCCTGCCTCTGGCTCCTAAGGCAAGAGTCGAGATCAGGATCCACGAGAATTACTGACTATTGGCTCAGAAGATTTTGTAATCTATCATAACGTTGATATTTAAACTTAAAGTGACAAGGCATAATTGCACATTAATTTTTAATAGAATGGTCACGTATTTTGGAGGAAGATGAATTTTCTCGGAACATAATATTGAAAGATTTAATTTAGAGAAATTCATACATTGCCTAAAATAAAAGGGTTATTGATAAAGAAGTCCTTATTGGACTCTTTCCGGAACCGACAAGGCCCGCTAAAGGTCTATATATATATCGTGAACATTGGTCATTGTTCGTGAACATAAAACCCTAGGTTTCGGAACCCACCTCCTCTTGAATCACTCAACAACTTGGAAGACTTGAATCCACAAAGAGAGCTCCTTGATCTCAAGTAAGTAATCTCTTCATATTACTTCATTATGTCTAGGTCTACAAAGGTTTCCAAGAAATCAAGGAAAGGGAAATCTTCATATGTGTATGACTCTAGGATTGGATTATACTTTTATGATGATATGTGTTGCAACAAATTTCATGAAATTTCTTCAAGGAAAATCATCATGGAAAGAAAGTATGAAAAGACATCGAATGATGATTTCTCAAACTTCATGGATTCATATGATTGGGGAAATATTTTTGACGGCCTAGGATTTGGTGGTGATAAATTGGTCAAATTGTTTTATGCCAACATCCATGACATCAACCATCAAACTTGGGAGTTTAAGACTCTTATTGGCGAAACCACTATATGTGTTGATCGCTATGTTCTTAGGTCTATCCTAGAATTACCAGTGGGAACCTTTCGTGTACCCGCATTTGAACAAGATCGCCCAACATTTGATGCTATGTCTAAAATGCTTGTTCAAAAGTTTGTTACTTGGGATAACAATCGTTTTCCTACGAAAGATTTATCGCTAGTCTTGAAAGCCTTTGGTAAGATCGGGGTAACCAACTTGTGTCCTTCATCATGCACCCATGCCTATTGGAACCAAGAATTTACGGAACTTATATATATTCTCTTGGAAATGAAGGGTATTGTTGATATTTGTGGATTTATATTGCTTCAAATGCTAGATATGACATCGTTGAACAAGTGCCTTGGCTTCCCTTGTTTAATCTCTAGGATTTGTGAGTATTATAAAGAAGGACCTCTTGATGATAATTTGGTCAAGCCAAAAGTTCTCACGAATAGCTCTATTCGAAAGATCGAGACCAACATCAAGAAACATATTTATGCTTCTTCCTCGGCGCTCATTCCTCAAGATGCTAATATCAAAGATTTACTTCTCCAAGTTCTCGAAGAGCAACGAAATTTGAAGAACAATGTCTATTGCATCCAAAAGCAAGTTGAATTGATTGACACTCATTTGAAGATTGAGCAAGAGATGGCCGATGTTAGAGCTACCTACAATGAAAGTAACTCGGAAGAAGAAGATATTGCTAATTCCTTTTAAGAAAATTGCTCCCTATGGGTTGGGTAAACAATTATGCACTACTTATTTAAGATGTTTCTTTTCATCAATTAATAGAGATTATTAAATTAAAATCTTAATTGATGATTGCAATGTTTGATCTTAATTGATTATCTATATGAATGTATTGCATAAATCGTGAACTTGCTTTTTTAGCCATACCACCCGTTCGGGTAAAGCAGTTCATGAAGAACTATAAAAATCTATGCTTCTGACTCTTATGGCTAAGGGGAGACGATTTTGATAAAGAGGAACCTCGTAGGATACAATGTTGAACTCCGCTAGATTAAATGTTGTACCTTTAATTCTTAGTCTTACAACCACTAGGAAGGGGTAACCTTATGTTTTCTCTAAAGGCGATGGTTGACCGAAACTCTCTGAGAAAGTAGGAAGATTAAACCTTGAATTCATATTTGACCGTAACTGGCTAGGGAAGAAAAACATAATCGCAATTTTACTTGTAAAATTGTACTTCACCCAAGAATTTATTCCAAATCCTTGCTTGGGAAGGTCGTCGCGTTGTTCCTTATGGAATGACACATTATGGGGGAGAGTTCTTTTGAACTTGTGCTTCATGGTAATATCTTTTTGGGGTGTGCGGGTGTGGAATTTGCGAGAGAATTGCATCTTTTTTATCTCTCGTTTCAGGTATGTTTACCTTTGTCTACATTGATTATTGTTGTTTTATGAGGATTCCTATTTTTCTTTTTCTTTTGTCTATTTTTGTGACAAAAGGGGGAGAAATCTTGTAGTAAGGGGGAGTAAAATCTTTCTATCTACTACGACAATTGTTATGACATTGTCATAGGGGGAGTAAAATCGATGTGCTTTTCATGTCAAAGCAAAAGTTAGTGTATTGAGTAAGGGGGAGAACATATCATATTGTGTAGTATCTTTAAGCATCGATGCAATATGCCTACAAGTTTTATATACTACTCAATTGCATAACAAACTCATGTTAGACTATGTCCTTCTAAGAACCAAGATGTGTGGGATCTTTGAAGTTTGTTATCTCTACCTTGAATCTTCACTTGCAGGAACACTCTTATATGAAGACGTTGAATATTACAAGAAGATCAAGTACATTATAGTTAAGGTTAAAAGATTTTACTCTTTGAATCCATATGTAAGATTGGTTTTGTCACTAAAATTGACAAAGGGGGAGATTGTTAGAGCATTGCTCGGTTGAACCCACTGATGTTGCTATCTCAAGTCATTTGTCAAGTTTAGATGACAAAAACACAATCCTTCATAAGTTTACTCTACAACTCGGACTAGGATAGTTTTAAGTAATCGAGACGAAGACCATTGAAAACGAAGATCGGAGCTTACTACTTGATAAATCATAACGTCCTCACTAAAGGTTAGAAAGGTTTTTCCTTTCCATATTTCGTACTTACCATTCTATCATATCCATAGTCTATGATGTTGTTTATAAGATCCGAAGGTATTCTAGGATTCTTCGCCTTTGCATTTGTCACAACCGTGATAATATGTATAGGTAGAGTAAGTTGAAATGTCTCATGAAATGACCTCAACGGTGAACGCGTACATGAACGCGTACATATGTTGCAAAAGGTATTTCCAGAGAACGAATGAGTCTGTATGAAAGCGTACATACGAGTTCAAGGTTTCTCCTGAACTCCAATAGACAGCTTTGTGAACGCGTACACAAAGCCATGGAAAACTCTCAACTTCATAATCATTGTGTTTTCGGTTCTGGAATGATTAGTTCACGGACTTGTCATTACTTAGCCCATGGAATTCAACTACTTAGTCCACGCGATGTTCAAACATGTTTTGGACCAGAAGGCGCAAACCTTCAATCAAGGTTGAGTCCTCTTTAACTATTGGCCTAGTCCAAAGTTAGAAGAAGATTGAGAAAAGGTATTCAAGCTATGAACTTTCCTAGTTCCGGAACTTGCTTGAGCCCTACTCAAGGTTGCTTAACTTTTAAGCAAAGCCTCCTTGGTGATCACTATAAATAGATGACCTTCTGCAAGATACAATTCCAATCGTCTACACATCTGTGTATCCTTGCATAAAGGTTGGTCGTCATCTCGAAGTCTTTTTGGACTACGACTATTGAAAAGACTTCACTTGATGATCGTGTAGCATAGGTCGGAATTCAGATTCCTGATCCTGTATCTTGGGTCGATTGAATTCTTTCAATCTTATCACGACCAAGATTTGATAGAAACTTCGTAAGGTAGATCTTGAATTGTAAATCCTAGAAGTTCCTTAACGCAAATTCACGAACTAGGTTTAATACTAAGTTCGTCAAGCGTTAGGAGGTAAAGCTGTTTAGGCTAGATCAATAAGCCCTATTCAGTAAATCAGATTTCCATTAACCTTGACTTTAAGTCTAAAGGAAATCACAAAATCAGATTTCCATTAACCTTGACTTTAAGTCTAAAGGAAATCACAATCGTATTCTTGTTTAATTACTTGGATACTTTTAGGCGTCCTGTTAGAGGCAGGGTAGCGCTAGCCTTCACGAAGGGAAGTGGAGCAACTCCTAGGCCTGTAAAGGACGTCAGCTAGGGGAATCAAGTACGTAGGTTTCTGCGGGAGCCAAGAGACGTAGGAGCACATTGGTAGCTGAATTGCTTGTAGGGTTAATTCAGTCTCGATACATTCCAGTCCGAAGTCTGAGAGTAGGCTAGCGTCTGTATTCGGTTAATACTGAGGGTGTTCACATCTGGACGAGGTCCCGGGGTTTTTCTGTTGGTTTGCAGTTTCCTCGTCAACAAAATTCTGGTGTCTTGCATTACTTTTCCCTTCCGATTATATTGTCTCTGATCTATATAATTGAAGTAATTGCAAGTTTGTTGATTCATAACCTTTGAGTGAATCCATCTCTATTGAGATCTACGAGAACTACGTTCTTGTTAGGGTTCGGTTCTCTGAACTATACTCAGGTTGTTGTTTGAATATTGATTTGTGAGATCGTTCAAACAACCATAATCAACTAGGTTCACGAATTCAAAAGTTGGTGGTATATCTCGGTATCCCATCCTTTTCAGTTTTATTAATTAAAAGGTTTTATTAATTAAAAAAAATAGTTACAAACCAAGCCCATAGGCCTAGTCTAACCCAAGACAGTTATAAGTGTCAGGAGAACTCAAATTTCCCCAAATACAGTATCCCAGTATCTAAATGTTGTCTGCTTAAACCAATTTGGTAGAGTACCCCATTGAAATACTCTTCTCTTAATCTGAATTACTACCTCATCATAATCCCTTCCTCTCTTTTTGCCCATTATTCTTCAATTTCTTTCACTCCATATTGACCATGAGATTGCATATGGCAGTATTCTCCAGATTTTCCTGGTAAGAGATTTTCCCCTGATTCCCTGCCATTCTTTGAATTGTTCTACCACAGTGGCCTTGTTGTCCCAATTGGGGTTAAGAGACAATGAGAAGAAGTCTCAGATCCTCTTAGAGAAAGCACAGTTGAGAAGGATATGATCTACAGTTTCATTAACTGCAGAACAAAGGCAACAACTTGTGATGGTTATATCACATCCTCTCTTGAGAAAGTTGTCAACCATTGGAATTATATTTTGGCAAGCCAGCCACACCAGAACCAGAGCTTTTGGAGGTACATTTTTCTTCTATATATAGTTAAAATCTGGTGGGTTTGGATGCATCTGTTTCATAATGTTTTGAAACATTTTTCTTCTTTTGTTGTGTACGTTGTTGCTGTCAGGAAAGCCACTAAGTATGGAGAGTCACTGAGAGGAGGAGGATTACCTAGAAGATGAAACATGTTGGAGAACTGAGTAAGTACTGCTGAGATTGCATTTCTTTTAAGTTGTATCCTCCATTTTCCATTGTGTACCAGGTCATGTATTGAGGCATTTCCTTCTGCAGCTGCTTTGTATGCCAATTTGAATGTGGTGCAGAGAGGAGTATCACCAGCCCATGCATCTTGCCGAAATTTCACATGTTTTCCAGACCCCACTGAGAATGCACTAAAGGGATGCATAATCTCAGATGCTTTCTGTATACCATGCCAAAGGCCTCTCCCATAAGTGTTTTTAAGCACATTTGGACTGCTGTCACCTACCTCAGCTTCAGCTTTGAGTTGAATGATTCTCCTCCATAAAGTCTTCTTCTCCATTGTACACCTCCGTTTCCATTTTAACAGTAGAGCTTTATTGGTTGTTTTTAAATGCCTGATACCCATTTACATATGTATTCGTAGGTTCTAAGAGCATTTCCTATGGGTAGTCTCCAAATGAGACTATCTCTTTCATTTTGAAGGAGAGACTACCAATATGAAGGAGAAAGTCTACTATGGTGATAGGCAATGAAGGACTACACGGCACACAGAGTGCCCTTATTTTAAATTTTTTTCAAAACCACGGCACTCAGAGTGTCTTTTTTTTTCAAAATTTAGAAACCACGGCACATGGAGTGCCGTCTAAAATAATAATAAAAAACCTGGCTAGTTTAAATTTGAAAAAAAAAAACGGCACTTGGAGTGCCCCTTTTTTCATTTTTTTCTTAACACGACACTCCAAGTGTTTTTTTTCCCCTTCTTTTCCACGGCATTTGGAGTGCCTTTTTTTTTATTTTCCTATTTCCATGACACTCTAAATGTCCTTTTTTTGTTCTTTTTTGGTAGTCTCCACTACCAACCACTCATTCATATGAACATGAGGTTGAAAGTATTTGAGGTCAAAGTGAATTGGTAGTGACCCATAGTATGATCAAATTTGGTCTAATTCGTAGTGTCTCCTTCATTTTGAAGGAGTGACACTACCCATTGAAAATGCTCAAAAGAGAACGTGTGATCATGAGACGATGATGAATATAAGTCAATGTTTGGAGTATATCTTAAGTTCAAGCCAAGGTATATGCTTCAATAATGGTGTATAAATAGTTTTCTTTTTCAAAACTAAAGCGACTTTTAGCCCCACTTCCGAATCTATCCATGACTTAATCTTCTATGTATACGTACACAAATAACTCAAAATACGATAAGCAGTCCCATTGACAAACTGGGATGAAGATTGCCAGGACTTGAAAAAGTGAACTTCAAATAAAGTGATAAACCAACTTGGATTAGCCAAGATGGCAAAGAAGCTGTTGAGGTTAGAGTTATTTCAATTTGGGTTTTTTAATAACTGTTTAGGTTAGAGATTTGGGTCCCTATGTTTAGGAATAAACTTTCCTCTCCTATGCAGTTATTTTGGGTCCCTAATTGATATACTCCAAACATCGACTTGTGTGAGTATTGCAGTTGTCCTTGGTGGACTTAAACATGTCTTGTTGATGTAATTTAAGGCCAGGGCAAACTGTAACGAAAAAGAAAGACAAAGTGGATAGCACAAGGTCCAACTTATCTATGCATGATTTCGGCCTAAAACAGTTACAATCATGCAACTATTCATGGGCAGTAAGGTCGCTTTTTGAATTTAAACATTCTAAATCTAAAATACTATTACATTAAAGAGTGATGCTCTTCTATTGCTATCCATTGAATGTGAAATAATTAATCAGATAATCTGAGCATATGAGTCTGATGCTGCCAATTTAAAATTCATATTGGAATTTTAGAGAGAACCTTTCATTTTGAAATTTTCATACTATTGTTCTTTCAGGAAGTTTGATTATTGTTGGCCATTGCAGAAGAAAACGGCCGATATAATAATCAGGGACTGAAAAGATGGCCATTTTCATAATTTGCCCTTTGTTATTTTCAATGATTTTTAGTAAGTTTGTTATTATTTATTTATTTTTTTCTTTTGGATGAAAGAATATATAAGATCTACATTTTAAAACATATGAACTAAGAGCATCTCCAATGTGTTTGGGTATGTATCTTATCTTAGTTGGAAGGAATAACTGGGTATGTATCTTAGATGGAATATTCTTACAACACATCATAACCAAGGTGGACTAGGAATCCGAAGGAGTAAGGAACACAATCAGGCGTTATTGATTAACAGAGTTTGGCAACTTCATCGACAACCACATTCCCTTTGGACTTCTCTTTGTCATGCTAAATACTTACAGGAACATCATCAACTACCATCCTAACCAAAACCGAAGACTAATGCAAGTCCTCTTTGGAAAGGATTAACCAAGGTAGCACCTTTTTTACACAAACATACCTTCTCCATAATTGGTGAAGGACAGAATACGAGTATTACAGATAATTGGATTCCTCATCAGTATGGGATGGAGCAGCCTTGTATTTCTTCTTCCCCACCAAATAATGTTGCTTTATTGATTCTACCAGATTCCCACACTTGGGATTGTGAAAGGGTTCATCTTCTGTTTCCTCCACAGCAGGCAGATAAGATACTTGGGCTTCATCTGCCTCAACAGCCAAGACCGGATAAGGTTATTTGGCCACTCACAGGTTCTGGAGAATACTCGGTTAAATCTGGGTATAAAAAACTCATTCAGTTGAGAGTTTCCGACACAACTCAACAGTATTAGACGTATTTGGAAACTCCAATGCCCACAAAAGATCAGGCTTTTCCTCTGGAAAGCTATGAAGGAGGGGTTACCAACCTTTGACCTCCTTCACTCACGAAACATCACTCCTAATGGTCTTTGCTACCACTGTGGGGTTTTTCGTGAAACCACTAATCACTTGTTGTTCCTTTGTGATTTTGCTTCTCAGGTTTGGTCGCTCATATGGACACATCTTATGTCCATCTATAGACCTCCAGCTACTTCTACCATCACAACACCGACAACAGTGCTGGGTCTACTTCAACTACATCTCCCAGATCATCTTCTTAGTCTTCTGCTCTACACGTGTTGGCACATATGGCTTTCTCGCAATGCAACAATATACAACATGCAATCTATGACGCCTTCTCAGCTATACCAACTGATTATAGTCATGTGGAAGGAGTTTCGGTGGGCTATTACTGACATTGTTCCATACCTGCCTGATTCTCCTCCACAAGCCAGTTTTTCCACCACTGCTAAAAAAGTAAAAGATATTTGGGTACACTGGACTTCTCCTACACATCCTTATATCAAACTCAACACGGATGGTGCTTCGAAAGGCAATCCGGGTAATGCTGGAGCAGGAATAATTGCAAGGGATTTTCGTGGTACCTTAATACGGGCAATGGCTTCTTCGTTGGGGTGTACCACTTCTCTGGTTGCTGAGGCTTGGGGCTTACTTATTGCAGCTCGAATGGCATTAATTACGTCACAATTGGCAGTACATTTGGATTGAGATGGACTCCTTGGCTCGCTTGTTCATCCTTCGTAACGGACCATCCTCGGCTCATTGGTATCTTTGGGGATTGATGCACGAAACCATCTACCTGCTACAACAGATACCACACCTTCATATCTCTCATGCATACAGAGAAGCCAATAGAGCAGCAGATGCCCTTGCAAATGAAGCTATCTCTCGTCATCAGCAAAATCCTAATCTTATGTCAACTTTTGTATGGGACTTGGTTAACCCCTCGTTTCTATCTGAGATTCTGTTTGATGACAGAATGGCAAGGCCTATCAAACATCTTGTAACAACCAACTCTTGCACTTAATAATATACAACACCTGACCTACCTTTCAAAAAAAAAAAATGGAAGGAAAATAAAACTCTTCTTTATCCAACTTCCACTAGAAACCGTTTTTTTTTTTTATATTAGAATCACTGGCTGAATTTGTCCATTGACAATAATTTGGCCCCATGAAATTATTAAACCATGGGATATTATGAAGTAAAATCAGAAAACTCCTTATAAAAAAGGATTGTTTTACCCTTTTTCCATTAGTTGCTAATTACATGATTAAAGTCTAAACAATATTATTTAGTCTTAATTCATATGTAAAAAAAAGATTAAACATGATCAAACATGAGAATCACCCAAGTTTCTTTTAACAAAATCTTGAATCTGAACAACACATAATCGGTATATATATATAGACACATAAGCCGATTATGTTCTGTTCTCGAATAATCAGTCTACATGGGTAAACAAATTAATACGCCGATTGTTGTTAATCTACCCAGAAATTTAAACAAATCAATCGGTGCATTTATACAAACTATTAAACCGAATATAATAATCAAAATCGTTTTATATTAATGGATATAAAGGCCGATTATGTTAAAAAAATAGACAGGAAAAACAAATATATTTTATCAACCATTAATCGGTGTATCTCAGCACAATCATCTAACGATTTAATAAAATCCATTTTTTTATAAGTCAATAATCGGTAGTTAAAACCAAATATAGCGAACGATTACGTACTCTGACAATTTTTGGAGTAAAATTGCCAAACAATCGTTCGATATATACAACATCATAAACCTGTTCATAGTTTTTGAGTAATATGTAACCACGACCGTGTGATATCATATACCGTGTGATTCTGAATATGCCACCACGGTAAGTACACTGTATGTACACGGTATGTCCACATACTTGCATATATCCCAAGCGTTTTTTGTGTGAAATAAATCATAATAAATCCTAATAAATGCCTTTAGGTTTCTTTGCAGTTATAAATAGGTTATATTAGAGAGAAAGCATCAGTTTCGTATTTTGTAAAATCTTCTGAGAATATTAGAGAGATAGAATTTTTAAGGTTCAACAATGGCTGTCAAGAGTGAGTTGCAGGTATTGTTGCAGACAATGTATGAGGCATTGGATGAAAGCAAAGAAGAGGAAACCGCGAGGGCTGAAATGGAAGGTGTCGATCCTATCAGAATGTGGAAGTTGGTGGATTTTTGGAGAGCATCCCTTATCTTAAGATAAAGCGAAAAGATAGTTAATTATAATTCTGTGAAGATTGAGAATAAGTTGGTCCATTTCTTTGTTGATTATTCCGAGGAGTTATCCCAGCCAGATAGCAATCTCTGTCTTATTATTGGTGAGACACTTTCAACCTGGGAGGATTTGCCCAGGAAAGATTTAGGGGTTGTGGTCTTGGGTCCCAAAGTAATCACTGTCGGTAATCCTCCTATTCAAACTTTTAGTACCCGTATCAGAGACATACCTGTATTTGGGATGGTTCGAGATCGCACGGATGAAGCCGCATCCACTAAGGGAGAGGGAGGACAGGCCTCGACCAGTGGGCGTAAAAGGAAGCACTAGAGGATATGTCAAGGAGATGGTGACCAAGGGGTCTTTTTTATTTTATGCTTTATGCTGTTTTATGAAGTGCTTTTATGTTTCTACTTAAGTGTTTGTATGTTTAATGTTCTACAACAATCGGTGTATGTGGGTTACTATGTTTAACGATTATGTTTACTGTTATATATAATCGGCTTTATAATTTACTATTGTTGAACGATTATGTACACTAAAAACGTAATGAGTAAAATTGTCCAATAATCGTTCTATATATATACCTGGATAAACCGATTATGAGCAATAAAAATGGCAGAAATTTAAGGACTCAAGCTTCATTCATTGATTTAGGAAATTTTAAAATTACATAATCTAGTAGGTCCAAAATAGCCTGTCATTTTTTTTTTTTATAAAAAAAAAATGACTAGCCTGTCATCCATTAATACTTCATCAATGAATCTCGGAGCATGTCTCTTCAACACGTTATAACACTTCTTGAAAGCGTATGGTTGTCCGCCTTGGCGTACTTCCCACATAGCCGCGAATCTCGCTTTCTAAAATTAAAGAGTGAAAGAAAAGAAAGAAGTTAGTATGCAAGAATGTAACAATGAAACAAATACAAACATGTCTCGATACTCACTTTCCACCTACTAGACCGTTGGGGATGATGGTTAACCATTTCCATAATTCCAACGTACTCTCACATATCCATCTTCATGTGATCGAATCGAAAGCTCAACATTCTTGAAATTCGTTGTTTTCGATTCCCGTTGCGCTCTACAAAGACCTTTTTGACCTCTTCCAAAACATAGTGCGGAGTTCATTTGGTCGTTCACGCAGGACATACGCGAATGATTTCGCTAGATCTAAGTCTTCTTGCGCGTCCCAATTCCCCCATTCCCCCATTATGTCCCCTTGAATTGAAAAAAACTAATGGAAGTAGAACTTCAAGGTGTTCAACAATATATTTGTTTGTGAGAGAGAGGGTATGTGTGTGGGGAGGTTCTCTTATATAGATGTGATTCCAACGACTCTTTTTCTTGGAAAAACAACCAATAATCGGTATATATGTTGAACAATTAACGCTGATTATATTCATGCCACAGATTTTAAATAATAAATCGGTTAATAATTAAGTCTACAAGAGCCGATATTTGTATAATTAAAAGATAAGTATTGGACAATGAAGAATCGGTTGAACATTTAAATATAAAAGCCGATTATTTAACAACCACAAATACAAAATAAAATCGGTTGACAATGAAGTCCACAAGAGCCGATTGTAACATATATTGGCCTATAATATGAAATATAAATGCCGATTATGTCTATGAAAAAGACTTTAACGCATTTAACCTTACACAAAAAGACATTTAATCAACCAATATAACAGTTTGCGATAAAAATCTTGAGGAGACGGTAATGTTTTTCGTACTTGAAGATCTTCCCTTTAATTCGCTGCCATTCTTTTAAAGCCCTAGACAAAATTTCATCATCGCCTATCATCCGGAAGTCGAGCTCGGATCAACCTAACCAAGTGCATAAATTCGTCGACTTTTTTGTGTATTTTTCTCCATCGCAACCACAACGTACTCTGACCTCGCACAACTTGGCTTCTAGGTTCATCAATTTTGAATTTTGCAGTGACATTAGTCCATAATTGTGGCTCATCCACTTTAACACGATTTCGTCTCATTTCTGCAGGGGTCGGATAGAAAATCATATAGTTTTTACAAAGACATAAATCTTCATCCAACGTAAATTTGGGACGTGATTTAGGTCCATTGGGTAATGAGTCAAGGATTTCTATTGAGTTTTTGAACCTTAGATGACGAATAAGAAGAAGTTGTTGATGATTTGGTAGTGGTAGAGGATTACCGGGAGTATGAGACGTTGGAGGAGTACCGGTAGAAGATGAAGGTTTAGTCATTTTGGGGGTTTGGAAGATGAAGGTTTAAATTTTTTGAGGAGTATAGGTAGCATAGCACTAAGAGTTCTCTATGTCCTTTTATAGATGAAAGCCCCAACGGCTATTAATCGGAACATAATCGGCGTTCCTTATAAGTAACACACGCCGATTTGAGTCATACATGCACAAAATCTTAGATACAATCGGTTTATAGTGGACTATATTAACGCCGATTATGGGTACAAATTTGGACAGGAGTTTGCACGATTTGATTACCTATAATCGTTGTACAAAAACATACATATACAACAATTATGTTAATCGGCTAATATTGAAGATTGTATTTACCGATTGTTATCCTGAAATACATTAGCTTCTATCACATAGTTATGTGTCATGTACCTGACATACCTGATAGCATTGGAGTCAAGTACTTATGGGCTACCTATCTGGGGTGCGCTTAGTAGAATAGTTGGGTGCCATTAGTATCCTACTTTATCTTCTCTTGTTTCTGTCCGTTAGATTATATCTGGGACTGCTCGATTTGTGCCATCTGTCGGCTCGAGTTTGGCTCTTGCATCTGTTTTCTGTTTTAGATATTTATTGTTGTAAGTTGGGACTTTGGAGGTCATTCTGAAAATTAATCAAAATCTGAGAACTCTATTCTTCATTTTCTTTGCTTCACAGCTTAGAATAGGCTTGAATTCTTGTGATTCAAGAGTTACTTAGGCTCAAATCTTCGGATTTGGGAGTTACTTCTTCTCTTTTGTTGAATTGTTATGTGAGAACATAACATTTGGCATCAGAGACGTTCCCTAAGAAGCCATTGGTGGAACAGGTAATACCAACGCTGAAAAGACCGCTGCTAAACTTACATAGGACAAGCTAAAGAATCATGAACTTCAGCTAACCAACTTAGAGGATAAGATGGAGAAATTGGGTACAGATGTAGATGAGATGAGATCATCTCTAGAAGACTCAATTACGACTGGTTTAGAAGAGAGTAGTAACAAGATTGGTGACTTGAAAACCTCATTTGAAGAGCAGATGAAATTGCTAACCCAACAGATCCAAGGATTAACAAATATTGTAGCTGCTAGTGATGAAGGATTTGCTTCTAAATCAGGTGGTGGCTTCACCAAGAGGGGAGCTCACACATTAGATTTGTCTACTGGAGGCAAGAAGATCATTCCCAGAGTGCCTAAACTGGATTTTCCAAGGTTCAGTGGTGATAATCCAAGGGAATGGGTTCAAAAGTGTGATCTATACTTCATGTTGAACAGAGTAGAGGAAGCTCACAAGGTCAGTATGGATGTAATTCATTTGGATGGTAAGGCTAATAGTTGGTTCTTAAATTTCAAAATGAATAGAGATAGTTTGTCTTGGGTTGACTTATCTGATAATATTTGCTTAAGATTTGAAAACCCTGCTAATGAGAATATTGTGGGAAGGTTTAATAAATTGGTACAGACCTCTACTGTGGAGGAATATTTTGAACAGTTTGAGTACTTGAAGGCTCTGCTGCTTACTAAACATAGAACTCTCACTGAGGACTATTTCATTGTGAGCTTCATTGGCGGTTTGAAGGAAGAAATACAACAAACTGTAATGATGTTTAATCCTACAACTCTTATGTATGCTTTTTCCTTAGCTAGGTCTCAGGAGCTGAGCTTAGCCATGCAGCAGGAAATTTCAAAACCCACTCCTAAGGCTTACACTACTTCATACTCAACACCTAAACCTATTTCAGCCAACAATACTTATTCACCAAGGCCTTTTCAGACCAATAATTTGTCTCCAAGGCTTTCCCCTAACATCTCAAAACCCATTACCACTCCATCCAATCCTACTAATACTCTCCCTCCATACAAAACATTAACACCAGAACAAATTAAAGCTAGAAAGGAAAAGGGTATTTGCTTCAATTGTGATGAAGACTTTAAGCCAGGTCATAATTGTAGGAGAAGAATATTGTATAACATTGTTTGTGAGAGTGCAGGAGAGAGTAGCATTGAGCCAGAAGAAGAGGAAGTGCAGGAAGTGGTTAGTGACTCTCCACTTGAGTCTGACATGGAGATTTCTCTGAATGCTTTAACTGGCAGTGTGACTGGTGAGACTATAAGGATTCCTGGCTTTATCAAGAAGAAAGCTATTTCAATCCTCATTGATACTGGTAGTACCCACAGCTTTGTGGATTGTGATTTAGCAAAATCATTGGGTTGTAACATCACTCCAACTGCAAATTTTTTAGTCACAGTTTCTAATGGTGAGAAAACAATGGGTTCAGGCATTTGTTCTCCCTTAAAGTGGACTATGCAGGGCCATGAGTTCAGCAGTGAAGTGAGATTATTGCCTTTGGGTGGGTGTGACATGGTTCTTGGAACTGACTGGTTGAGAAATTTTGGAGATATATTGTTCAACTTGATGAAGCTCAGCATTTCTTTCAAGCATAAAGGGAAGAAGATCACTCTTACAGGAGTTAAAAATGATCCATCACTGAAGGAGATGAGTGACAAGAGTATGCAGGGTTATGTGTCCAAACACAGTCGTGGAGTTATTGCCCATCTTTTCTATATTGACACCACCACCTCCCCACCACCACCTTCTCCTCGCATTTCAGCCATTTTATCATCTTTTGAGGATGTTTTTACTGAACCCACTCAATTACCCCCTCAAAGAAACCTTGATCACTCAATACCCCTCAAAC
>JAJJMA010180697.1:0-10101 GCA_023529015.1 Papaver nudicaule
GGTGGAGAGCACAACAAACCGTAAGCTAAGATTCTGTGATACTGAAGTCGCTCTCATCGTCTTCTCAAGTCGTGGTCAAGTCTACGAATATGCTGACAGCAGGTAGTTAAATAATGTAAGTAATCATCCAGAAGAATTTCAATTTCTAATGTAAAGCATAATAAAATATCTATACTAATCATCTCTAATTAAATGTGTGAAGCATAAGATTAACCATAGAGACACTACATCATCCAGGCTAATGCTCATGTACGTAGCGTGCTACTATTCCATGACCACTTTTGTTGTTTTGGTTTTTGTACGATCTTACATATAAACTTCTTGCTAATCTGATATAGATACATGGTGGATCAGACTACCATACTTTAGTGACCTGTTTAATAACAACCAAAGGGTATCAGTTTTTGGTTCGGTAAGAAGAGTAAGAAATTAGGAAGCATGGAACAGAGGAGTATTCCATGGCAAGTGTGTGGAGAAGTTCAAATATATATAGAGAGTCTTTACCCGCTAAGAATTTGTAGAATGCAAATATAAAGATTGATGTCTGTGTTTAAAAATCTTTATAAGATGTCTGAAATGTGTTCCAGTCAGTCTGCTTCAGTGAGTTTAGATGGTTTTAAAGAGCAAGGAAGAATTATTTACCCAGTTAGTAGTGGCGGTGTGGACAGTGTGTTGATCTTTACATATTTCATTCTATAGTTTGGTCGACTTCAAAAGTAAGAATACAGATGTATAAAGAATACATTCATCTCAGTTGAATGCTGTAGGCTTAATCAAATAACTGTGCAGTAAATGCTGATACTACAATGGTTATTTGGAAAATTGCAAATTTCTGGCTTTAAAATTTGTAATAGGTAACTTTAATGGGTGCAAAGACAAATGAGTAGTGAGTAGTGCGTGCCGGACTTTTTTCCAGAGGAAGAATTAAAATTAAGCACCAAAGACGAAGTGCAGCGGCCGCATCAGCGCCACTTTTTAGAACTAAATGGAAGAAGTTAAGTTCATCAAGGCATTTGCATCAAAAAAAAAAAAAAAAAAGTTCATCAAGGCATCCACTATGACACTAGCCCGTGCATTAATGCACGGGCCCGAAAGCCCTTGTTAATCCTAAGATAAAATGATACTATCTGTTTTATAGTTATGCTCATTTATCATCTGGTCTTGCTTGTGGTCTTAATGGTCTTTCTGCTGGTATGTCTATTGGAATTGTTGGTGATACTGGTGTCAGGTAAATTCGCTTTCATCTTCTTATGAATCCTTAATTTTTTCTGAGTCAATTTCCTATATCAATTTTGATTAGTTTATGGTGCAATTTACCAATTTAGTTGTGTTATGTCTCTGCGATTTTGATGACTTTATTTTGATTATGCTCATGTTTGTGTTTTTGGTCTATAACATCCACTGATGGTACAAATACCACTAGCATCGGATTGGAATTTTGTAGATGTCTTCCTAATCATGTTGCGATTCTTCTTTTGTTAATGTACATTTTCTTTTAATTCCTCCCCAGGATACAGGATGGATCCCCAGTATCGAGTTTATGGCCACCAATCTCAGACAGGCAACAACCCCACACATAGCCCCCATATGGGTTGTCACTTGTCACGATGAAGTTTTTTGAGTCTGCAGAGTGCTTTGATGCTGCAACTCCTCGAATTACAGTGTTTCAATTGATACCATCTGCACGTAAACGTGAACCTCTAACACCTCAACAACGTTCCCCCCTCCCCAATTCCCTCTCCCTCGCCCTACCCCACGCCAGGGTTGGGTTTTTCATGATACATTGCCCCCCTGCAAATGAAGATTCATATGCCAAAGGATGGTTCTCTGGTTTTAGAGAAAAAGCCGAGGCAGCTCTAGCTGGATGTCAGCAGGTACAGTTTATGATTCTGAATATTGAAAGTTTCTGGTTTACTAGTATTTATGTTTCGTCAGGCTTGTTCTTGAAATTCCTCTGATTTAAATAAATCAAATGTAACATGCAAAGCCACAGCCTGGCAAGAGACAACATCATGGGAACTTCATAGATTCGTTAGACCATTGGCTAGAAATAGATCAGGAGTAGGTTAGAGGAGAAATGGAGTATCATGCCATTCGTATCCCTGGCATATTTGGAAGTACGGGAGTAGAGTTATATTTGAGCAAACCAAACCCAAGAGCTGATAAGAACCATATATAGAGACCTAAGATACATGAGGATTAGTCTAACCTCTAGGAGTGTAAAGCAGCATGATTGCAGGAAACTGCATACTAGACTGGTTTGTCTTCATGACAAGGAAAATATGATTATGTAGGATGCAGCTTTCGAGCAAAAAAGGTGGCAGTTCACAGTGGGCTTAGTAATGAAATCTGAAGGAGTAATTTCTAACCTTCTCAATGTTTCAGGTTGCACCACCAAGCCAGAGCTATCAGAAATCCAGAAGCAAAAAGAAGAAGAAAAAAAGAAGAAAAAGAAGCAATATATAATTGTAATATGAAATACTACCAACTTTTCATTTTAGGACTATTGTAATATGAAATACTGATTCAATGTAATGAGATTACATTTGAGGATAATAAATATATAATTTTTCTAGATTCTGTTTTATGTTTTTTTTTTTAAATTCTAATTATATTTCGACAACGGTTTAGCAAAGTTGTTGCTGGTGCATCTTACAATATAAAGAAACCGTTGTCATCAGGTCATGAATGACAACGTTGCTCGCAATGGACAGGAAACGTTGTGGATGTTACGAGCCTTTAACATCACGCAGCTACACAACGTACGCAAAACCGTTGTCATAGCAGTTTGACAACGGTTCTGCTGTGTTGTTACTGGGTGTTTTTCTTGTAGTGACCCACTACCCATCAAACCACTACCATCAATTTCTACAGTCAAAAAAAAAAATTCACAGATTAGGCATCATATGAGTAACGAATTGAGATTTTTTAGTCTGATTTATGGATTGGGAGTTTCAAGCAGTGTCTCAATTCCACTGATCGAAGGATTTGCAGCGGTCAAGGAAGAAGATATTGAACTATGGGTCTGCCGGACGAAGTAAGGTAACAAGAAATGTATTGAACTACTGCCATTAGTTTCTTGAATGAAATGTTTTGTGGATTGGTAGTGTTTAAGCTAAAAGGAATTGCAGGGAAGATTAAGCTAAAAGGGGCTGAACATAACAAGGAAAAAACTCTTCTGCCAACAACCTTTTTCTCGCCTACCAACTGTTCGTAAAATTGCCACAACCAGTTCTCTCAAAAATCACCAGTTAACCATCCTTTTTCAGCATCATACATCACTCCTTCCACCACTAGCTAGGAATCAGGAGCACCATTACCTGTTGAGATTATACTCACCCTAAAAGATTTTGAACTGCATTTCTTGTTGTACCTCCTCTTGACGCACCAAGTTAAGTAGGGAAGGTTTCTCGCTGTAAAATATTGCTGCGAAGGCCAGAGAACCGATCGTGAAGGCTTTGTAGGAGTTCCATAGCCCTGTCTTGATCAATGGGTTCAAGAGCTTGCTTGCTTGCTTCCTCCACAGATACAGTTACAAGAGGCCTAATGGAATCAGTTTCATCCCATAAGGATCTCAAGGTGGTGCAGTGAGCAGATATTGGTTGAGTTGTTTGTTTTAGTGAAGCAATAGATTGCTTCAGTTGAAAAAGCTATGGCGCGCACTGGTTTCAAAGAACCTCTCTTTCAAATCCTTCCAAGCAAGTAAAGAAGAAGGTAAATATTCAACACTAGCTCTTATTTCAGGAGTGGTTGAATAACAAATCCAATTGGAAACAAGGTCATCAGCGCTTTTCCAGTTTCGATAGTTTTCTGGTTCATCAGATTAGAGGGTTCAGTGAGTACGCCATTGACAAAACCTAGCTTTGCTTTAGCGCTAAGAGCTTTTGTCATACTGGTCACCCATGTGCAATAGTTACCACTGTTTAGGAGCGGTTGAACTAGGACAGATGTAGGGTTATCTGAAGCATGAACAAAATAAGGATCAGAAGGAGATTGAGGGATTGAAGGGGTTTTAGGAGTTTCATATTTGGGTGATTGAGAGTTTGAAGGGGTTTTAGGAAATTCAGATTCAGAAGAATCAGAACTTGGAGTACCCATGATGCAGGAAAGAAAAGGGGTTTGTAGGATCGAACCAAGGGATACCATAAAAGATGACAACAGAGTTTCCTCCACCACAGGTAATGGTGCTCTTAAATCTAACAGAGTTTCCTCCACCACATGTTCGAGCACCAACAATACAAGCCCACACTCAACAACACTAACATGCTCTTTTTGCTTAAGACCTTATTATGTGTTTGGTTTTGCTTTGAGTTACTAAGTTTTCCAGTTCTTGTTGGCTAATAGAAGACATGTAGGATGTAGCAGCCAACTTTTAAAACTGAATGGACCTCTTTTTTTTGAAGCTAACATATGATTGATTAATTTTGCATTCTACCATTCCTTTGCAGGTTTATAATCATTTTTTGTTATTGGTTGCAGGTTCATATTCTACTGCAACAGAAAGGTTGCACAATTCTTTCGAAGCATTTTTTGTTATTGGTTACACCTTTCTTTCGAAGGTTATACTGCAACAGCAAGGTGTGGTTAGATCTGTTGCATGAGTCAGGGGTATTTAAGTATATCCAGGCAAAAATGGGTCTGGGGGCGCAGTTTAAGCAAGGTTTGTTTCGATAAACGAATTCATTGAATTTTGAATACAAAGAATGAGGACAGCAAGTTCTTGCTTCGGCATAAGTCCAAGCATGGATTTGGGGAGGGGGTGATTCCTGTCAAAATACTCGTAGTAGTTTCCTCTGCTTTCAAAGGAGGGTAGTTTAGTCATATGCTAAATAATAGTAACAGTTTATGTTCAAAGCTGCCTGCGACAAGGGTAAGAAGCAGAGAGATTCTGAGAGGGAGAGAGAACACTCTGAGCTGAGCTTGAACAACCATATACTACAGTCAATTAAGCATTCTGGTTTTGGTGGGATTCTTCTTAATCAAGTGAGTAATGCTCTTCACAATCAATTTTTGGAACTTCCTGTGGTTGATTTTTAGCTTTTTGATGGTCAGAAAATGAATCACATTTTTCGGTAAGTGGATACTGTTGAACTGATCACTAGTAGAATAGTAGTTCAGGTTTCTAATTTAATTGTGGTTTCTTGTGGTGTTGCAGATAGATTTAATATGAGTGCCCTTCAAGCCACTGGTTCGAAGGGTGAGTGTAAGACTTGTGAAGGATGATAGTGTCTATAATCATGTTGTGGCAGAAGCAACAAAGAATGCTGCCACTTACCAGTCTCATAACATGGATTAAGTGGTATCTCCAAAACAAGTTTCAGTTACAGCAGCTGGAGGTGCAGGTATTGATCCGAGTTGTAGAGTAACTCGATAAAATTTATTAAAGTAGATAAAGATAAAGGGAAAACAGTGTGTAATTTAAGTTTACTTGAATATTAATTGATGTTGCGGTGAACTAACAAACACCCATTTCAACATTTTCAGAGTCGAAGTTGAGTTCTTCTTAATGCTAGTGGAACACTGCTGGAACGTAGCCTTAGAAACATACTCAAAGTTATCAATCCATTAGGTGGAGATGTTACAGCTCAATACACCATCATTAATGACTTACGGACTGTTGTCGGATCTTTCAACAGTTTAAAAGGTAATTTTTTTTGTTCTTATAGATGTATGTAACAATTCTTGTTTACTCATATTCGATCTTTTAGTGGTGAATAGATTCAAATGTCGATAGTTATCAATTGTACACAGGTGCAACAGTTGAGTCATTCGGATCATTTGTGTCCAATCTCTACACAAAAAGCACTAGTTTCATCGACTGTTAAAACAATAAGAAGAACTTTCTGATGGAGATACGGAAAGAGGTAGCGTACATTCAGTCACTTCTATCATTTCATTGATCTTGTCTCCTCTACCGTATTCTTTTCTGCCGCATTTATAGGTTCGGCTTTATCAGCGCTCCAGCTTACGCTGTGTAAAGGCTGAAGCATCATGTTGCAACTTTTCATTCTCATAGAATGCTGGTTTCATGCATGGTTCATGATTTGTGACTTTCTTCTTCATGCAAGAGTCTCCCTTCTAATATTTGAGACCAACCTCGGAAATATATATTGATATCTCAATCAGTAATCTGCTGTGCCAAATCAAATCCTAAATATTTTCCTGGATTACCGTGATAGATGAGCGCTTTCATCGCATGTTATACATTCTGTAGTATGTTAGCGCCAATACATCTTACTCTCTAGTTCTTCTTTGCAGATCAAGGAGTGGGCAAAGTCACAATGACCCAAAAAATGGAAAGCTGAACGCACATTCCCTTCGTTTGGTTGTTATGTTCCATTTTCAGGTAATTATCTTTTTCTTTTTTGTTCTTGTCCGAATAAGCATTTTCAAGCTATATGATAGTTGGAGTAATATGGTCTTTGATTTAGATGTAAATAAGTAATATTCACCGTTTTCTTTCACAGTTTCAGTGGTATTCCGGAAATTGTTTTTGCTTTCTTCAGACATGTGAACCTCAAATTTACCCTACACCAAGGGAAATTTTATGTGGGAAATATTGACGGTGATCTTACAGGTGCATACCATCTTAAGTTTGATTATCTCATGGAATACACAGTGAATTCTATTATGTGGTTGCAAACTCTTGACCCAAGCATGTTATTGCAACTTCTTTGTTGTAGGTGCGAAGGTCACCGCAGAAAGAACTATATAAGACACATGTGCTGCTAATATAGGAAGGTTCAGAACAAATAGTTTCTAAAAGAACTATACAAGACACGCGTACTGCTAATATAGGAAGGTTTGGAACAAATAGCTTCTGAAATGTATAAAAGCTCTTTGTCTGAGCTTGTCATATCATTTTTTTCAGAAGGTAAGTCCTGCATTCTTTTGTTTTAGCGGTATCTTTTTAGGCAACACTCCTTGTTAAGATAGCCCTAAAAGTAGATAGAGTGGCATCATTTCTGGGGTCAAATGTGCAACTAGTACACCTGGTGGCCATATGGTAACTAACATTATTAGTTAGTTTTTTTTTCCTGTGTTTATTGCGCTGGTCTTTGTCTGTGTCCACAAGAAGAAGAAAAATCCTTAAAGTCACCAATGGCCCAATAAAGAGTTTGTAAGTATAAGATGTTTTGAATGGTCATGCTTGACAATTGTATGAAGTTGAATTCTCTGACCCCATTCATTTTGGATGGCATTAGTCTCCACTCTCCACCAGATATTCAGACCCTGCCTTGTTACGAAAGTCTACATCCTACGATACCAGTACTTCAAAAACTTTTAGAAATAACTATGTAACTCTTGTCCTTTTTTAGGATTAAAAGTATTTTAGAACCTTTTTCATTAACCATCGCTTTGTGATTCTTTGTACTAAACTCTGACAGACTATAACAATTGGAACTTAAAGTGCATGTAGCATTACCTCAAGGATGACTTGATCAAGCGTGAACCATCTTTATCGCCATCATGACTTTTACTCTCAAGGATCAAGGGGGATGCTTACCTTGTTTTTGAGAGAAAAAGTCATCATCCAAATCAAGGATGCTTCTATTGTTGTTTTCACTGAGAAAGTGAGAAACAAGTTAGAGCGTGTTAGCAAGTCAGTAGTTACTAACTTGTGTGAGTTGCCCAATCCTGAATTCCCGGTCCCTATGGGATTCTGGATATGACTACTTTTTTGAGTACTCAGCATTTGGCGTCAGACTTGGTCACTCGGGCCTATTTGTTTATCTCTTGACTTGAGTAGCATATATATATATGCATCACCAATGTCAATTACCTAAGCAAATATTCCATCTCTTCACATATGCTTACATGTGGTCATAGCCCAAGGCATTTGTCATTTTCCTAATTTTAGCAGTTAATGAGCTTAGTTAACTTGCAATTTGGTGATGCGTCATATTGTATCTAATAATAGTAAGGAGCAAGTAACTCAGTGGTACATCACTAGATTTTTTGAGTACTCAGTATTGGCATCAGACTCGGCCACTCAGGCTTATTTGTTAATCTCTTGTTTAGATTTTTGACATTAGACTTGAGTAGTATTTATGCATACCATATTAAGTTTGATTATCTCATGGAATACACAGTGAATGTAATTATGCAGTTGCAAACACTTGACCCAAGCATGTCCTTGCGTCTTCTTTGTTTTAGGTACGAGGGTCATTACAGAAACAACACAAGATACGTGTACCGTCAATAGAAAGATTCAAAGCAAACCGTTTCAGAAATGTAAATAGAAGCTCTGTCTGAGCTTGCCAGATAATTTTTTCAGAAGGTAAGTCGTGCATTGTTTTATTTTAGTAGTATCATTTTAGGTAGCACATCTTGTTAAGATAGCCATAAAAGTAGATTGCCTATAGATTAGAGTGGCATCATCATCTTGGGGGCTCAAATGTGCAATTAACACCCCTAAAAAGTGGGGCAAGAAACCTAGTATTAGTACTCATTATTGTAGTGCTTTCTTAGTTCACACATGAGATTGCTAACACATGAAACAGTGAGGCCATTTGGTAACTAATTGTGGTAGCTAGTGGTATTTTTTTTTTCATTTTGATCTGTGTTTTTTGCCCATAAGAAGAATTCAGGGGCTTCAGTTTTTTGAAATTTTTTGAAGCCCCTGCACTATTTACTTCAAATGTCCCCACGAATTATAAGGGGGTGTAAAAAAACGTGAAATGACTAAGTTAACCTTATACTAATTTATACTAATTTTTACCCAAATTTACCCACCCTAATTACAAACATAAATACTTATATCCCACACAAAAAAAATCAAAACATCAAAATTTCTCCCCTCTCTTCTTCTCTCTTACCTCTCTTTTCTTCCCCATTTCCTCTCCACATTTCTCATTTTCGAGTTTTTAATCATGGATGGAACCAAAACTGATGCAACAATGGAGCAGCAAAGGTAAGCATCCAAACCCACTCTTTTGTTATTGATTTTGGTGCTAAAACTAGGTAAGATTCACTCCATGAAAATCGAAACTCGAGTTCCAGAACTACTTACGGCTGGCTATTAGAGCCGTAAGTCCTACTTACGTCTCGCATCTGAAGAACAGCTAGCCGTAAGTAGTTTGTTAGGTAAGCCATTAAAACTTCAGATCCAAGCCGTAAGTTCGGTTTACTAGCCGTAACTTACTTACGGCTAATACCGATACTTTAGTTACTAGCCGTAAGTTTCTGTAAATAAAAATTTTTTTGTCGCAAAGTTACAGGCCGTAAGTGAAAACTTATAAGCCGTAAGTTTAGTTACGGCTGCGTATCTATTTGGATTAGTAGCCGTAAGTTACACTGACAACCAATTTTCTCACATTTCTCTGCCATATTTTGCGCTTCAGAGTACCAGACTCAAGTGCCGTGGTTGCACCAACTGAAATAATGGCTCACCGAACTGTTGGTGGTTGAAAGTTTACACAGACTGAAGATGCTTGTCTTTGCGCAAACTATATCATTCACTATCCGACGAAAGAGCAATTTAAGGCTTTCAAGGGAAACTTGGAGTGGGGCTTGCCTCCTGAAACCTGGTGGGACATTACACAGGATTTTTGGACAGAAACCAAAAATCCGATGACGCGCAAAAGGGTTGTGCTGATGCTGCGATGGTCTAAAATTCAAAGACGGGTTCGTGAATTCATGAAACTAGTGGCATTCATCAACCGATGTTGCCGTTTTGAGGGTGAAACCGATGAAGACATTGTCAAGAGGGCTCTAAGGGAATGGACTCGATGGCACGAAAAGGAGTTCAAATATGAAGCTCATTATAGGCAATGTAGGAAGTTTTTTGTGAAACTTAACGGTAGCAATGGTGACTTGATATAAGTAAGTCGTGATGGTGGTAAAAATCAATATGTAAGGCATCTATGTGGTAAAAAATAATATGTAAGGCATCTATGTATGTTGAAAATTAGTATTTTTTATAGTTACAGGAGTACTTACGGCTACTGAAATTACCCTGGTACCAGCCGTAAGTAAAGTTACGACTACACTTTCCTAGACGTAAGTCAAGTTACGGCTACTGAAATCATCTGGGTTTAAGCCGTAAGTAAGTGGAATTTCATAAAACATAACTCCAAAAAGTGAAGTGTTTGCCAAAAT
>JAJJMA010180716.1:0-14403 GCA_023529015.1 Papaver nudicaule
TGAGATTGTCCAGACTTTTACCATAAGACTCACGAGCCAAAACGAAAAGTTGGTAGTATTTCGGTACCCCTTCTTTTTCACTTATTCTTGCTCAATATTTTTTGCAAAAATCTTCTAGTTACTCCTATGTTTTCCTGATGGTTGAAACTCAAGAACTTGTATTGAAAAATTAGGTACAAAATAACAGATAGTCATCTCGGCATCTGATGGAATAAAACGAATTTTTACCCCTTAGGGTCTTTCTACAATCACTCTAGTATTATCTTACGAGCATTTTACTCATCCGCATTTTCTCTCATCTTTTTTCTTTAGAAACATAAATAGAAATCATAGTACAAAGGCTCAGATCTGAGTAGCTAAAGGGCCAAAACGCTCCCTACGCTAGAAGAATGCCAGAATCTCCTTAGCGGTCTTTACCAGAAGAACGCTTAGGAAGGCAAAGTTTATAACAAAAAAAAGACATTCTTCGACTTTAGCTAAGCCAAATCCCTGTTGTCCCACACTATGTGGATTCGACAGTCATACGACGTACAACCATATATGCACTAGGGGAACACCTACATAGGCAAATCCAGTAACACTGGACCCCAAGATATATCTAACTAGCTCTCAGAGCGTAAAAAAAGTATATCTAACAACAAGCACGTACGAAGGTACAAAGCAATCTTCTCTTCTATATACTCCAGGTGAGGAAGAACGCCGGAAGCTCCTAAAGACGATAAAGCAGAACAAGAACTAGGAGATCGACGAGCCGACACTTTGGAGACTAGCAAGGACTCCTCCAGGATACGAAGATAGTGCGACAGCCGTGGGAGACACAGTAGTGGCAACATACTACACTTATAGGGAAACTGCGCTGAAGATGATATAAAAGGTGTGAGCGTAATGGCAAAGGAGCAAAGAAATCTGGAATATGCATACCCGCACACGTCACACGAAGTAACCCAAAGGCGGCCGAAGCAGACAAACGAAGACGGAGAAACAAATATAATGAACGCCAACGAAAAAATCATAAATCATCTGTCAACTTTGGTATTGAGACGAGAAAACCAAGAAAGCTTCTTGAGCATATTAAATTGCGAAGGCGGGGAGACAGACAAAGATAATGGAAATAGCGCATGAAGTACCACGAGGGAGGCTCAAAAGAACGAGCAACGGACCGAGGAGCTAGAAACACGATGTTACAAGTACGACCTGAAACAAGCCACTCTACTGACGGTGGAGCTAAGAACCAACACACGCACTCAGGAAGGAAAGTTGCGGATAACTCAAAGGAAGGACAGCGAAGGAGATGACGGAAGCGAAACTTCCCAGGCAACGAGCAGTGGAGGATGCCAGGCCAATGCAAAAAAACGCGTCGCGGAAAACCATCAACTGGAGAAAAGACTCAGGCAGAGAACGACCCCATTAGATAGCAGAAGCGGAGGAAAATATCAAGAGATACTGTATTCAAATCTAACCGTACAACCGTCGGAGATACTGAAAAGGGAAGGGGGCAAGAAGGATTTCACCTACCCAGCTACCAGGGGAAAACAGAGAAAAGAAACAAGCAACCACAAGGATTACTGAGAGTATCATCAAACACGAGGGCACACCACCGATAGTTGAAAACACCTTCGGAATACAATATAAAGATACATAGGTCGAAGAGAATTCGTCCAGTACACCTCATCCACCAGAAGCCCGAAGAACAACGAAAAAACGACGACGACTCTCAAGAAAATAGCAAAAGCGAAGTATACCTATCTAAACCAAGAAGTAAGGATGCAATGTGTTAGGGCATTGTCCGGTCAAACCCACTAGCGTTGGTATGTCAAGCTGGTTGTCAGTTTTTGGTGTCAAAACACAATTCTTGATTTAACCTACTAGAGTTTAGATTTCGGAATTAGGATATAGACTAAGTAGTAGATACCTTGAAGACGAAGACTGTGAAGACAAAGAAGACATCAATTAATCTTCATCGACAAAAGGTTAGTAGGAGTTATGACTTTTATGGAAATTCTTCTATTCTACTTTCTCTATCTTTCGAAATAGTCGGCTACTTTAGTAGTGAAATATGTGCATCATATTGTTGTAGATACTCATCAGCTAGATGAGCATATTCATTAACAAAAATGTTTGATAAAGGGGTTTTTCCTTGATGGATGAGATCAACCAAAGAGTTTTCACCAGACGATTGGGCCTTTTGCTTTCCTTTATAAGAAGGAAAGCCTGACTGCATTTTATCCCATTTAGTCAATGGGCTTGGCTTAGTAGTTACCTGATGGTCCAAAGGAGTACGGTCCAAATAAGAATGGTCAGAGGGTGGTGGACTAGCAGTTGGACCTGAGTTGGTCGGTTGCACCGGATGAGGACAAATGTAATCTTTTCTGCCAAGTGTCCCTGTTTATCCCGACATGTCAGAGGGTGGGCCAGGAGGCATATACGGTGTAGACACAGTGTTGGGTTTAGTGGATTTAGGATTAACTAGATTTTTGGATTTAGTGACAGGTATCCACATAGGTGTACGAAGGCTGCTAGTAGTTCTGGACCGGGTTGGACTTAGAACGGATCGACTCCGAGTTGAGTTAGTAGAGGATGAACAAATTCCAGGAGAGTCAGCTGTCTGAGTGGAGGAAACTGACCTAGAACAAGTGGAGGCATATGAATCTTCAACCGAAATAGGATCATTCTGTAACTCTCCGACTCTAGTTTCCGGTGCACGACGGTAACCTAGGGGTGATTTGCTCTGATTCTATTACCAGTCATAGCAAGAGGAAAAGTGTTCCCAAATGTAGCCTTAAACTGACATAGATAGGGTTTCTCAGTAATATCACAATCAGCAGTTGAGTGTGTTACCATCCCACAATCTGTACAAACACAATGAAGGTTTTCATATTTGTAAGTGACCCAACTAGGCATACCCTTATAGTCATAGACAATATGTCCCGGCCTAAAAGGTGTGGTTAAGTTCATAAGGATCTGAACTTTTGGTATAGTATCAGAAAGATCCACATCAACCACAAAACTAACTTTCCTTAAAAAACTCCTAATGATACTTCTTTACGATCAGTATCTGGGAGATTATGAAGTAGAAGAGAGAAAGTAGCATGCGTAAAACACTTATCAGGGTAATATACATAATACCTCCAATCTTCAACAAGGATGTCATAACAACCAATAACCCATGTTTTATGTTTCATGGCTTTTCCCTTTTCATCCAGTAGTTGCATGGTGACTTTAAACACTCCTCGTACGTATGTCTTCTGAAGGTCGTGAATTATCCATGGTTTCCAGCACCTAGTCAGAAGAGAACGGAATAAAGATAGAGAAACTGAAGGTGCTATAACACGTATTGCCAAGCAATGGGTTTTAGGTGGTTGTAGTATGCCAGCCATTTGGCTAGTGAGACCAGAGATGTTTGGAGATGAATCAGAGTTTGAGGTCTGACTAGTTGCAGATACATGCGTAGAAATTTCCCTAGGTGTAGAAATTGGAATATACTTTAGGGTCTGCTTCTTCTTAGAGAAAGATAAAGGTTTAGGAGTTGTATTTGAGCTCAAAGTAGAAGAAGGGGAGGGAGATGTGTTTGGCAAACGTGTTGGCGGAGTGAAAAAAAGGCTTCTAGATCCATGTGTACATCGAGCAGTAAAAGATTTGCAATAATTGCAGGATTCTCGAGCTGCATACATGAGTAAACACGACAGAGTAGTCCAAATGGAAGTGAAGGTGTCAGAGAAATCAATAAAGAAAGAAAGTGGAATAACTGAACGGTGATTGGGCAAGGAAATAAAAAAATAAAGCTGAAAGAAGTAGAAAAAGGATAAGCAACGAGGAAGGATGGAGAAGCAACCAAGAGAGAAAACATAGTAGAAAGAGAAGGATTTGGTTAATAAGCCATGTGTGTTGATGGATCAAACACATAGCAGAGGAAGAAAACCAAAGACATAGATGGAGAACAGGTTGCATAAAAGGTAAGATGGATGAATCTAGAGAGAAGATATATGGTGTAGGTAATCATGAGATGTATAGGTTTAGGTCTAGGAACCTATTCCATATACCTGAATCCATTAAAATAGAGAGGGAAGAAGGATTGAGGTTGAAAAGATAACTGTGTTAGCCAACTCAGTGAAGGGACGAGTCACAGAGCAAACAACGGTTCATGAAAAAGAAAATATTAATGTTATACTTTGTCATACGAAAAATATGGTGCATATTATTATTTGTGAAGAAACCTGATTTCTGAAAATTTATGACTTGATCTGAAGCTTTAGAAAAAACTTCGATGATTTTAAGAAGATTTTTCGCTTGAGAGAGAGAGGCTTTTGAGAAAAGAAAACAGTCATCCACAAAGAAAATGTGAGAAATAGATGGACTATTATTTATTCTATAACGGTATAACCTTCGATAACCCCACACGACTCAGCTTTAGTAAACAACCACTACACCATATTCTGTGATCCGCAACTGAAATTCACAACGGTTTTGTTGCAGTTGCGAATCGCAACATACCCAGAACCGTTGCAGATTTGATGCAACGGTAGAGATTTAGTTGCGGATTGACGCAACGGCTTAGATTCACTACACCATATTTTGCTGGTCGCAACGAACCCAAGTATGTTGCTATTCCTGGTCGCAACGGTCCCCCGTCTGTTACGAAAGGTGGTGTAACAAAATTTCGAAACGGCATTGTTAACGTTGCGAAATATGGGCAGCAACGGAAAATGCAACGGTTTGAGGCCCGTTACAGCCCATTTTGGATGCAACATCAGCTGAACCGTTGCGAATTTTTTTACCAAAGTAAAAAAAAATGACCAGGTCAAAGAAGACCGACCTTGACTTTGACCTAGTCAGACTTTGACCTGGTCAAAATAAGGTCAGTCAGACTTTGACATAGTCTGATTCAATGATTCCCTGAGCCATAAATATGATTTCCTAAAACCATTCACATACAATGATTGTTCATTCATACATCATAAGATTGTTCATTCATACATGTTTTAAACATCAAAACATTTACAAAGGAAGGGAACTTAACCCATTCCATGGTTTTACAGATAAGACACTAAAGATATGTAAATGTATATCAACTCTAACTTAGACAATTACAACACACTAAAGGAAGGGAACTTAACCCATTTCATGACAATATATTCAGATACGACAAAGGCTTTAGTTAACAATAATCCATAAAATGCTACACAGAAGCAAGAGTTCACCATATCCACCAGCCTACAACAAAACATTGGAGTTATCATATCTAGCACACATGAGTTACAGTAGACTTTCAAACGAGAAAGGGTCAAGCTATGCAGCAGTAGTGCCATTAGCTACAGATAATAATAATCAGAAAGACTGTGTATAAGACACTTACACTTGTTCCATGAGCGAACTTGTCAAAGCTAGACAATCCCATGGATCCCTGGTATACAACAGTCCTGCAGACTCAAGAGATGCATTGAATGCCTCTGAACCAATATCCATACTCATCCAGCCATCAGGGATAGCACATGCTGCTACACTCTACAGCAAATAACATCCAAGTCAAGTCAGTAGGATTCATCCATTAATAGCGTAAGTAGAAACCAGTTGATTAGATATGATGCCGTAGTCTAAAAGAGTGGTAAGAAACAGACCTTGCAGTTAGCATCAGGAGCACATCGGTCAGCAACCACAACATCAGTTGGTAAGTGGAGAGACACAGACAAAATCGATTGTGCAGGGCACCTCCAACTAACCACAAGAAAAACTCGAGATAACCAACCAAATTCTCCATCATAGCTGGAATACTTCCAGATCAGTAGCATTGTCTACATACATAAGAGAGACAGATAGAATGAAAGATACAGTACTATTTCCATGTACTTACGAGTTCCGAATAAGACCCAGCAACAAGACAGTTAAGCACAATGCATGAGAAAGACATATAGAATGAAAGATCTACAGGTCCAAGTCTAAGAACCTATCATGGTTTGGGAGGCGATAAGCTGTTGTGGTTGCGGCTTCTTCCTCTCCCAGGCCTACAATACCCACAATCATCAAAAACAGACAACTCAACCAGACAAACATCAAACACTAGCTAAAAACAAAAGAGAGTGAATAAAGAGCATACCTTCTTGGACTACGACTCTTGGAAATTCGTCTGACTCCCTGTACAAGTACATTTCCGATATGCGAAGTTAGACTTCCATTGTATGCTCAAAATTCAACCGCTGGATATGCTATTGGGTTGACATAAAGTCCTAATCCCCACAGATATATAAATGAATGTAATGCAGAATTAAAGACCACTAATCAAACCATTTGTGGGGGGATAGGTCAAGCGGGAGACGTGTTCCACCATTCGATTGACTGACCATGAGAGAGCATGCAAATTGAGTCTATTAGTTGAAGTTGATTACAATGAATAAATTGACAATGCAAACCACTGCAATAGTGCAACGGCAGGCGAACGATGTGCCCCAGCTGTACAATACTGATTTTATCCCACATGCTACATTTATAGACTGCCCACACATATTATAGCCGAGAATTGGAACCATACTTGATCAAATGTCACTTCCAAACTCCCCTGAACTGCGGGTTAGCACCATCTTGCACCATATCTTGTATCCCCCTAAAGTTTGTCATGTTTTGGCTTACCTTACTCCTTCAAGTTAATAAAATGGATTGAAATAAATAAATACATATATACCACACAATGATCATCAGTCTCAGAGACTTAATACCACTAAGTGACACAATAATGGTAGAGGACAAGATTACTGCATTATCACCATACCTGTTGGATGGCATTAAAATTGGTATGAACACACCAGTGTCATAGTTGCTCATTTTGCTTTGAAGAATCGAATTCAAGCCTATCAGCTTCCCAGTTGAGCTGCCAAACAGAAACAATTACTAGGGTGGAATCAAGAGTTTAGGCTTCACAAACACCTGACCAACCAATTAGATATCTTTATACTAATAATAAATTACATACAAGTAATACTTCAGAAGCCCCAAATAGTGTTGGGAAGTTACCATTTCATGCCACATGCATCTCAGGGATACCTTTATTATCATCGATATATAGAGCCTTCACTTGTAATCGTGCAAACATTGCTTTTCACTTTTTTCCAAGGGGGGGCTGCTTTCACTCGAAAAGAGTAGTAGTCGTACAAGGTTTGCTAGTCATCTGCAACATTAACAAACCTACTTAATACGCAATACAAACCTATCAGTTCATTATTGGACTAAACAACTGGTTAATAGGCTTTCATGATATCCTGGATCAAACATATAAGACATGCATATTTAATAGGCAATACAAACAGACCTGTATGAACTCATTAAGTCGCAGTATATCAAGCTTCAACAATACTGACAACCAAACGTTAAACACACACCAAATGAGACAAATGCTTCTCCATTGAAGATTCTTTGGCTTTATTATCTGAAATCCAAATTCCAGATTCTAGAGCTACGACAACAACTTCATCACAATGGGGTTTAACGAAAATAACAACAGATCAAATGTTCATAAGTATAAATGATTATATGATTTTCATTCTATTTTCATGTGAAACAAAATCGAAAAGAAAATTTCCAATCCAGATTCAGTCATACTAAGCAAGCACAGATAAGATTTCCATCATCAAGCTTCTCTAAATCTCAGTGGAAGTAACATGCAAACTAAAAACGAGAGAAGTTACAGATCCCTAATCAAGCAATAAAACATAGAAACTACAGAAATCATATAAAACCAAATTCAACGAAAATCAATCAAATTAACTTCAACTATAAACCCTAAACCAAATTAACAAATTCCCATCAAACATAAAATCCCCAAATTGATACTACTTTCACATAAGGAAATACATAATCTGTAAGATTAAAAATCTACAGATTGATATTAATTTACATAACAATTCATTATTAGATAACAAAACCCACAAATAAAAACACAAAAAGAAGAGATGAAGATCATCAAAAGACCAGAATTTATAATACCTCTTTGTCTCTGAGGAACAAGAACTGCTCTTGACGCCATATCTCTAGATCCTGATTTATCAAATTTAGTTGAAATCAAATTCAAATCTTCTTGCTCCGATCTAGTCTCCCAACAAACCCTCTTTGTCTCTCGAATCCCTCTGTGAATCTCTCTTCCTTTCTCCTTCCTTTCAGTCTTTCTTTCTCTCTCTGTGCAATAACGATGGTATTGAAGGGGGAAGATGAAACTCCCTCTGTATTCAGAGCTTCTTCCCGCAGCAGGAAAATCGATGGAAGGTTAGATCGATGTTTGATGGAAACTCTCTGTGCAGGAAACTCTCTGTGCAATAACGATTGATGTATTAAGATAGATAAATGGGATAAGGTTAGATCGATGGAAGGTTATAAGCCTTGTAAATGGCACACGGATTTTTCACACACCTAGTGTTAAAGTGTCCTAAGCCACACGCATATCACACACACGTGAAACCAAACAGTTGCGAAACAGAAACATAATCTCCACTGTTGCATCAATCCGCAACTAAATCTCCACCGTTGCATCAATTTCGCAACGGTCCATGTTCTGTTGCTGTTTGCAACGGTCATACATACGTTGCGAATTTCAGTTGCGGATCACAGAATATGGTGTAGTGATTAGGTTTCAATTTCGCAACAGAAAATTTTCACGTGTGTGGAGTGTGCGTGTGGCGCATTACACTTTAGGACACTTTGTGGAGTGTGCGTGTGGAGTGTGTGTGTGGTTATCTTATCTAAGCTCTGAATACACAGACTCACAGACTCACAGACCTTCATCTTCCCCCTTTCTACCACCACCACCACCATCAATCGTTATCATCAACTAATACCCTTCAAGTTATGGTCGTCGGAGAAGACGCAAACCCTAGACTCAGGTTTTCGTTATCATCAACTAATACCCTTCTTATACTTCTGTTGGGAGAAGAGAAGTTAGGGTTAGTTTTTTCTGATTCGAAGGTGGGTTTCCGATTTCTTCACTACTTCTCCTTCACCAAAAGAAGCTCGTGTTGTTTTCTGATCTATCAGCTCGTGTTCTTCATTTCGATAGAAACATCACCTACTTTCCTCTGAATTTAGTGTTTTAATTTTCTCAAACTAATCTTCTTTTACTATTTTTTTTTGTTGCTAAGGGAGAACTTGAACTTTGAATCTCAAGAATTAGGGTTCAAGATCGGTAAAACAAGCATCAAAACTTATCGATTGGGATGGTATGGCTAAACAAGCTGGGAAAGGGTTTCCGATGAGGTCAACTCTACTTTTCAGACCAAGTTCAGTCAGGTATAAATCCATTGTATGTTTTGTACATCCCCTTTCTCTATATCGGTATTGCGTTTTTTTATTTACATTTATTCTGAAAATAAAATAAAATTAGGGTTTTTACTTTGGGAATTTCGATTCTATTAACTTGTAATTTTTGATTTAGGGTATTTTTGTGTTTGATTTTATTATGACTTACTAATCTAGATTAGATTTTATAGTGGTTTGGGTATTTTGATTTATCTAATAAGTTTTTTTGATATGGTCGTTTTGCAATATTCATCTCAGTTTTAATAAGTTTAAATACTGTGTTTCCATTTGATAATGGGAATAGACCCTTTGGAACAATTTGAAGATCCATTGTGAAATGGAAAGTCATGGGCTAAATAGATCTATTAGAACTCACAGGACAGAAAAGCCTGAATGTATTAATGTCTACTTGCACTGAGTAGTATAAACTTTTCTGCTGCATAGAAGGACATTTACGTACAGAGGATTTTGAAGCACCTCTCATGCTAAATTAGAGTTTTTGTTCTGGTATCTTGAAGTGATGTATTATTGTTCTGCTTGATTATCTGGAACTGGTGTTATATGAACTCTGTATTAGAGTTTGAAAGATTTGCAGAATTCAGCTGGATGGATGAAGGCCAAATGATAGATCATAAGATCAAGGTATGGGTTCCTTGTAACCTTTATGATGAAAAGGCTCAACTTTGCACAGAGTATTCCATCAGTTTGACTCACCTTTGTTACCTTGGCAGTATTGTAAGTTAACTTATCCGCAACCTTCTTTGTATAGACCCCAGACCTTTATGTTGCAGGGAAGGAACCTCATATTGTATATCCCATGGGTTGGGATTTTTGTTTATCTTTTCAAGTTTATTATGCTAAATCATAGTTGAAATATATAAAATGATTCTTGCACTTGTTTAAGGTATTCTTACATGTAATGGTTACACTTGCTTTAATTTTTAGAAATGCCTAATTAACTTTTAGAAGCTTATAATGCAGTCTTTGGATTGTCAGGTTCATGATGTCTAGATTAATTTAGAGTGAGACGTGCAAGTAGTTGCTGTAGTAAATGCCCTGGCGACAGCATTGGCCGGACAGAAAAATGAGGTACCTCTTTTACCTTCCTTCTATTATAAGTGATGCTGTAGTGACTGTTCTTCATGTCCTTTAGATATGATTATTTGTTTGGTTTTGAACTCTCTCTGAACTTGTCTTGAATTATAGGCAGACTTTTGTGAAGGCACTTTCAAAGAGTTCTAAAGAGGTATGAACACATACATTCTCTTAAAATTTTGGTTTTACAAGCAATTAGATTATATGTAGAGTTCTTGAATATGCTCGTCGTATTGAATTAGATATTGCAGTGTAAGAGCTCTCTGAAAAATGAGTTTGCCATGCTCCAGGCAGCCTCACATTTGCAGGCCTTTGAAGTAAGAGCTTTCATTTTATGATTCGAGTGTCGATTGAACAAGTTAGAACATAAAAAGTATGTTCATGAATTAATATGTTTGCCTAACTTATGTCATCCACGGTATGTTTGTTCATTTGGTTTTAGGTACTTCATGCATTTAGATCTATTGGTTCTAACTTGACAGATAATTGGTTCTAAATGAAAAGGAGTCCTGTTCTGTTTCTCTTAGTAATTGTAGTTGTGATGATAGGTTTGTTTCTACCATGGTTGGACTGTTATTGACAACAAGAGCTTTACAGACCCAGTGGCAATATAGCGCTGGCTTTACATTTCCGACTAGATGGAAACCCAAGTACTTATGCCCATTATCTACTAGAGTGCTAGCATCCATAATTTGGTGTAAAATTGATTATTTCTGTGCCTTATGATCTAACTACATTGATCTAACTACATTGCTGATATGCATTGTATTTGTGTTGCAGGGTTGTCATATAAGTTATAACACAAAATTTGGTAGGTTGTGATTAAATTATGGTTTGTGTTGTTTTGCAGTGACTATCTGTTCAAACTCTTGATTATTGGAGACTCTGGTGTTGGTAAATCATGTCTGCTTTTGAGGTTTGCTGTAAGTAATCATCCGAGCGCTTTGAATTTTACTTCTCCATGAATTGTTGTGTATGTTGAGAATCTCCACCTAGACCGTACTAGTATGATACAGATAGAGGTGTGCATATCATCGTTTCAGATGGTTTTTCTTATTGACTGTCTCTCATGCAGCAATAAAACGTAGTATTTTGATCTACTACCAAGTGCAACAATGCAGTAGATGTGCGAGTTCTTTACCATTTTGTATTTTTGTTTGCAGGTCTCTGGTTTCTTGTAAGTTGTGTGTATGTGCAGAGTTAGTAATATCATGTGTTTTGCTTTGTAGAAAATCAGGACAGTGGAACAGGATGGGAAGACCATTAAGCTTCATATTGTGAGCTGCTTTCTTCCATTATTGATTGTTTTTTATTGTTTACGATTGGATGATTTTCACCGTGCAATTTGGACATGGAAGGATGGATTGTTCTTAAACTGTTCATGAATTTTCACCGTGCAATTTGGACATGGAAGGATGGATTGTTCTTAAACAGTTGTGCAGTCATACTATAAAATGCCTCTGGTTTATGCAGGAAATCTCGTTTGCGCGCATCTCTTTGCTTTGTCCTAGGCTTTTTGTGTCACATGTAGCATATTGTCATGTTTTACTGCTTTGATGCTCTATCTTGTATATAAATGTAACTTCTCCCATCAGATTAGTGGGCTCACTACATTTCCTTAAACACAATGAGTCATAGCTTTTTGGCACTATATATTATCCGGAGCATAACTTTCTTAGCTTATTATTGAAACTCTCAATTTTTGTCATGCAGTGGGTCACAGCAGGACAAGAACGTTTCAGGACAATCACGAGCAGTTACTACCGTGGTGCACATGGCATTATAGTAAGCTACATATCATATCATCTTTCTCAATGTTTCACCAGGAGAGCTTCAACAATTTGAAATGTCTGTAGTGTGTTGAAATGTCTAAGTTAGAGTTGATATACATTTACATGTCTTTAGTGTCTTATCTGTGAAGCCATGAATGGGTTAAGTTCCCTTCCTTTGTAAAGTTTTGATGTTTAAAACATGTATGAATGAACAATCATTGTATGTGAATGGTTTTAGGAAATCATATTTATGGCTCAGGGAATCATTGAATCAGACCATGTCAGAGTCTGACTGACCTTTTTTTTTACCAGGTCAAAGATTGACTAGGTCAAAGTCAAGGTTGGTCTTCTTTGACCTGGTCTTTTTTTTTTACTTTGGTAAAAAAAAATCGCAATGGTTCTAATGATGTTGCATCCAAAATGGGCTGTAACGGGCCTCGAACCGTTGCATTTTCCGTTGCAGCCCAAAAATCGCAACGTTAACAATGCCGTTTCGAAAATTTGTTACACCACCTTTCGTAACAGCAGGGCGACCGTTGCGACCAGGAATAACAACATACCAGGGTTCGTTGCGACCAGCAAAATATGGTGTAGTGAACCTAAGTAAGATACCACATTACATGAGTACATCGTCCTAGCACCATATGTTTACCAGTATAGGTGAAGTGGGGAGACCATGTTTATCCTAATTAAATTTGGCCCCACCTATCCTTTAGAGGTGGTTATGGGACAACTAAAAATTGGCGAAAATACCCAAATGCCCCCACAGTAACTTCTCTAATTAAACCCAAAAACTTAAACCAAAATTTCATTTCCAAACATTCAACGATTCTCTTCTTCATCCTCTTCTTCTTCTTCTACTTCATTTTCATTTCATTTTCAAAACCAAAACATCGTCGATTAATCGACGATTTCCAAAAAAAAAAATTTATGCGATTAATCCTATAAAACACGATGGAACGAGAGAAGAACAAAGGAGCGGACCCTAGATTATTTAGAGAATCAGGAATCGACGTAGACAAAGTTTACCAAATCTCTTCATCGAACCCGAAAACAAGGAGAGCGAGTAAAGAAGAAGTACAGGCTCTTAAAAAGAAGCAGAAGAAGAAAAGACCACCCCTGGTGACGAGAATGAGGTATTGCATTTGAAATTTGGTTGATTTTTCACTCCAATTTGATGATTTTCAACCCGACAGTTCGCAACTGTAACCCAGAATCGTTGTATGTTAGTGTAATTTTTCAACGATTGTTCATCCTGTTCATCTTCTGAAAATGCAACGAAGAACAATCGTCGTATGTTTTTCTTAACATAAACCGATTATTGTCAGTCGTTTTATATTCAATTGAACATAAACCGATTAGTTTTCCCTCTAAAATTTAGAAATTAGCCTTTTTGAATTCCATGGCACAATCGTTACAATTTCGCATGAATAATCAACGAAAGAATTATGCCATAATCGTTTCATCTTTTGTTTTCCGTAAGCCGATATCAGTTGTTATTCGTTATATATATTGTCTTATTTACGCCGATTGACAAACATTTTCAGGCTAAAAAACTCCCAAAGTTTCTTAGCCTTAATCGTTCATTGTTTCCATGTGAATAAACCGACTGGTTTGAGGCAGAATTTAATCGTTTAATGTTCATAAACATGTTCACCGTTTATTTTTTCCTTTCACAATCGTTTTATGTTGTTGGTTTTGTGAGCCGATTAATGTAGTAGACAAATCTTGATTTTCTCGTGACTCCATAATCGTTGCTTATAAACACTTAATAAAGCCGATTGATATAAATACGAATATATAATCGGTTTAAATTTTCACAAATGTCCAACATTTTGTTTCCTTGTGTTTATAATCGGTTTATCTTTGATGTTATTTGAACCGATTGTTGTCTGTGTAACTGTTAATTTGTTTCTTGTTTTGTGTTGTAAGGAAAACATGAAATCAAACACACTACCAGCTAAGAATAAGGAAGTTGTGAAGAAGAAGAGACAGGATCTTGTTGCAGATCCTGCCGCCACACAAGTTAAATTGACTCCCCGTCGAGGGGGTGGTGCACGGTTGAGTGCAGCCAGTCGTAAAGCTGCTGCTAGACAACTTGATGTTGATCAACCCATCTCCAAAACAACAGTACCTGCAGTTCAAGAAACACAAGAAGAAGGGCCAACTGGTGCAGGTGAAGAGACACAAGAAGAAGGGCCAATTGTTCAACAACCAGCGGGTGAAGAATTGACTGTCGTGGAGGCACCTGAACAACCTGAAC
>JAJJMA010180727.1:395-14694 GCA_023529015.1 Papaver nudicaule
TTTTTTTTTTTTTGCGAAAAAAAGATCCAATCAAACTTCTAATTTTTTAAGTTCTATAAGTCGAAGAGCAACTTCTTTTGATGTATCCGAATACCCTCTCAAGCAACCACTTAAAAATTTATTTCTCGGCTAACTAAGTCGATGAATCAAAAATTAATTTGACAACAATATCAAAATGACTTCCGAAAATAAAAAGATTCATTTTTTATGAACAAAATGTTTTTTTTTTTTGGCTTATGAGATCCACTTTTCATACTTTTTATTTTTCCTTTTCTCTACTAAGGGTAAAAGATATGGTGCTGATGAGTTTGGGTTTTAGTTCGCCAATATCATCAACCAACGAGTTTACTAATTGTGCAGTGACATACAATTGACTTTTACTCCCGGGAAAAAACACAAATACTTCTGCTTATGGTTATTGCCAAACAGGCTATAAATCTTATGACACATAGTGTGCACTGTGCATAGTGGTCTCATCTCCATATGATCAGATCAGAAAGACAATGACATATATAGCAAGACTGCTAATGGGGGGACAGGATTTGGAGGGGTCCAAACTAAGGCAAAATATTTTTTGTCTTATTTGATTTCAGTCCCCTTCCAAATTTTGTCCCCTCATTAGCAGTCTTGATATATAGTCTGCTCCAAACCATGTGCGCCCATACTACTCTATGGAGTATTCAGCAAGTGGTAATATAGAATAATTAGAGACATAATCTGGGTATAAGTGTCCAAATTAACACTAATCCCTTTGTACTTTGAAACAATCTTAAATAATGTTGTTGCTTAACATATGGTACTAAGTACATACATACTGATCTCCATGCTCTGTACTAGGTACCACCACCATGATGGTCCACATCTCACACAAAATAATCACTGGATCTAATCATCCTGTAATTACTTTAATTAATTATCAGTCAGTCAAATCTTATGAGGAATCTACCTCAAAACGGTAAACCTAACGTTCTTATTTGCATCAATCAAGGAACTTACAATCCCATCATCCAACGGTCTGAAACTATATATGGCAACCGTACTTACCATCAACCAATGAAGAAGCAACACCTGTCCTCTTAGCTTATTGCTGACGCTGAATTTGCTACGTGTTCGCGTATGAACGACGGATCATCAAACTCCTCAGTCTTATATTTACAGGAAAATAGCAGTTATCGGAAACAGAAAAAAAAAAAAAAAAACGTTTCGGATTTGTTTTAATGAGAGAAAAATCATTGGAAATGTAAATCAGTTGAACAAAGACCCAACAGGGGTCAGGTCATTAGCTCCCTTTTTTTTCCGCATGTGGTAAACATGTGGTGAACAAAGACCGTTTGAAACAACAGAACCAAGGAAAAAAATTACTTACGGCTACATAAGGGTTGAATAAGCAAAACGTAACTAACCTACGGCTACTAATGCCCCTATCGAAAGACGACGTAACTAACTTACGTCTGCAAGTTATAAGTCATTAGTAGCCGTAACTAGTTGCCATTCGGTATCCAAAAGTTACAGGAGTACTACGTCTGCTTAGACAAAAACTTTTGGCGACGTAACTATACTTACGTATGCTAATGACCACTTACGGCTACTAACCCTGCGATACAACTCTGGTTTCACTAAAAGGAACTTACAGCTACTACCGTGATAACATATGTAGCCGTAAATAATACTGTAACCGCAATTTTTCAATTTTGCCCTAGTTTCGAAAAATAAATCTAAGCGATAAAACTGAAATTAGAGAGATGGGTTTCAGTTCCTACCTTTGGGAGACCATTTCTGTGTTGGATTGAATTATTTGTGGCGGTTGTAATGGATTTGGTAATAGTACCGGTGGGTTTTGGGAGAAAACCGCTCTCGGACGAGTGGGTTGTTCTTCCCCCTCCTTTGGTTTTGATTTCTTCGTCATGCTTTTATAGAATTTAATCGCCGATGAAAGTATTCGCAATCGCCAATTAAGCGAGACGAGGAAATAGAAGAGAAGAAGAGAAAGAAAGGGGAAAGAGAGGAGACATAGAAGAAGAAGAAGAAGAAGAAAAAGAAGACAAGGAAATAGGAGTTTTGAAGCCCCTATTTCCTTTTAAGGGTTAGTTCGTGTGTGTGTTTCGCACATGTGGCCAATTGGGGTGCAAATAGAGAGCATGTGTTATTTCCGCGGGTGTAAATAGTAATTACAACATAACTACCAATTTCTTTCAAAATATAAATGATATAACTACTAACATTCAACCATTAAAACACATAATTGGTCCACTTTCATAGATGTTCAAGTTTACAAATAACATAGAAGAAGAACCGTACTCAACACATAATCAAATCAACTAACATTTCCAGTCCGAAACCACGTTCGGCTGCAAATTAGTTCAAAGCTCGGTCCGCCATTCGCCTCGACAAGTGGACGAAGACGTTCTACAGCAACACAAATTCTATTGCGACAAGGAACGTCGTCCACCTCACCAACTCTCTTGCGTCGAAGATTACAGATTGGTCGCTCATTAAGGTCACAAGTGCAAGGGATATAGCTGGGGCCAGGATCACGGTCATCACCCAATAGTGGTAGAATATTACGAATTGGTGATCTTATGGCAGGAAGATACTCCCTTTCTGCACCTTGCGGAAGTTCCTCAATAACTTGGATAGTTTCATTTGGTTCAATCACAACACTGGATTCAGGAATCTCTACTTGCATTATTTCAGTTGGTGCAACCACAGCACTTGATTCTAGTTCTCTGAAGCGCAAAATATGGCAGACAATTGTGAGAAAATCGGTTGTCAGTGTAACTTACGGCTACTAAGCCAAATAGATATGCAGCCGTAACTACACCTACGGCTGCTAAGTTTGTACTTACGGCCTGTAACCTTGCGACACCAAAAAATTGATTTAAAGAAACTTACGGCTAGTAACTAAAGTATCGAAATGAGACGTAACTAACTTACGGCTAGTAAACTGAACTTATGGCTTGGATCTGAAGCTTTAATGGCTTACCTAACAAACTACTTATGGCTAGCTGTTCTTCAGATGCGAGACGTAAGGCGGACTTACGCCTCTAATAGCCAGATGTAAGTAGTTCTGGAACTCGTTTTTTGATTTTCATGGAGTGAATCTTACCTAGTTTTAGCACCAAAATCAATAACAAAAGAGTGGGTTTGGATGCTTACCTTTGTTGCTCCATTGTTGCATCAGTGTTGGTTCCATCCATGATCAAAAACTCGAAAATGAGAAATGTGGAAGAGGAAATGGTGAAGAAAAGATAGGTAAGAGAGGAGAAGAGAGGGGAGAAATTTTGATGTTTTGCTTTTTTGGTTTTGATTTTTGTTGTGTGGGATATAAGTATTTATGTTTGTAATTAGGGTGGGGATAAATTTGGGTAATAATTAGTATAAATTAGTATAAGGATAACTTAGTCATTTTAGGTTGTTTTGACACCCCTTATAATGACGGGCTGGACATTTGAAGTAAAAGTGAGTGCATCACTTTTTTCCGAAGCCCCAGAATCAGCTTTCTATGATCAGGCAGACCATGATGATGACATAGTCTGCTGCACTAGGACACTAAACCATGTGCGCCCATACTTGGGATTAGACAGAGACGCATCATATCTGCAAGTAAGTGGTAAGAGAATAAATGATTACTATTAGAGACATAGCATAGTATAATCTGGGTATAAGTGTCTTAACTTAACCCTTAATCCCCTGTCCTTTAATCTTACTCTACTAATCTCCATGCTCACAGGCACCACCAGCACATATCAGGTCCACATCTCAAACAAAATAATCACTAGATCTACTAATCTAATCATCTTGTAATTACATTAACAATAATTAATTATCAGTCAAATCTTATGAGGAATCTACCTCAAAACGGTAAACCTAACGTTCTTATTTGCATCAATCAAGGAACTTACAATCCCATCATCCAACGGTCTAAAACTAAATATGGCAACCTTACTTACCAACAGGGGAAGTGACTACTAAATCAGCTTATAAATATCTAACTAATTATACTAGAAACCCCAATGATGCACAGTTTTGGAGGAAAATTTGGAAGTTACATATTATGCCAAGGATTAACTTGTTTTGCTGGAAGCTTGTTTCAAAAGTTCTGTCATTAAACTATACTACTTATAAGATAAACAATCATGTGGATCCTTGTTGCTCTCTTTGTAATACAGGATCTTTGGAAGATGAAATTCATCTTTTTGTTGAATGCAGATTTACACAAGCTATTTGGTTTGCTTTTTCTCTTTTTAATGTCACCTTTTATAATCATAATAACAATATTAGAAAGTGGTTTGAATGTTGTTTTGCTGATGTAGCCAATAAAAACAGATTTGACAAAATTGCTCTCATACTTTGGGCTATCTGGAACTATATAAATGACGTGCAGTATAATAAAACTAAGCCAAATCCTAATATGTTAGTTCAGATTATAATGCTAAAGATTAAAGACCTTCCTGTTTTAGATTCTGTTTCTACCGGGGATTCAGTCATCACTAGAGCTACCGTTTATGACTTAGCTCAAGAGGAGGAACAGTTTGAATGGACTTTTCAAGTTGATGCAGCTTTCAATCCTTCTGACAATTCTATGGGATGCTATTTTTCTTTATGACAAATCAGGTTGCAGGCGAGAATGCAGAGCAGGTGCAAACTGGGCAGGATGCCCATTAGACACTGAAGCAAAAGCAGTGTTAGAGACATTGAAATGGATTCAGGAAAAGGAGCTCATTTCTGTGTGTGTCTACAATGATTGCAAGAATTTGGTTTCTTTGTTAAATGATGGATCAGAGTCGCAAGTTTCAACCCACTGGATGGCGATGGCCAATGTCAAGAAGTGTCTTAGTTTGTTTAAAAGTGTGAAGTCTGTTTGTTTTATGCATAAGAATAGGTTGTTTCTGTCAGTAGTTGATAAGTTAGCGAAGAAAGTTAAATCTAAAGGTGTCAAGTTTTTCTCAACTGATTTGCTAAACCAAGTTGAGAAAGATTCCTTTTAGGCTGACCCCGAACGAGGTTCGGATATCTTGAACATCTTTGTAAATTCTGTTCCGGGTTAATATTAAAAGTCGTCGTTCTATCAAAAAAAAAAAAAAAAACCTTACTTACCAACAACCAATGAAGAGGCAACACCTGTCCTCTTAGCTTATTACTGACGCTGAATTTGCTACGTGTTCGCGTATGAACGACGGACCATCAAAATCTTCAATCTTATATTTACAGGAAAAAATCAGTTACTAGAAAACATCAAAAAAAAAAAAAAACGTTTCGGATTTGTTTTAAAGAGAGAAAAATCATTGGAAATGTAAATCAATTGAATTGTTTGTAGCCTCAATCTACGCCCTCTTTCTTCTTCTTCTCCTCCAAAATATCTGCAGTTCATCAGTCCCTTTCACTCTTTCAAATCCAACCAAAATCTCATCTCCTCTCAATCAATTCTGAGTGGAAGAGAAAAATGATTAGTTGAAAGAAGAACAAAAAAAAAAAAAAAAACTGAGTATTGATTCTAAAAAAAGTTGTGATTTTTCAGTGATTTTCATAGTGATTTTAGTACTGAAATTCTGGGTTTTAGTCCTGATTTTCAACAAATATGGCTGAAGTGACCACAAATCCTTTTTGTTACAGAAATTCCAGTTCTAGTGAGGGTTTGAATTCTGGGTTTGGAGCAGCATTTACTCTCTGTACAGTTGATATAATCTTCTGGGTTCTTTTGTTTTTGTTCACAATTGGGTCTTACCGGAACAAGGGTTTACTCAGACTTTTCAGCCAATTGATTCAGAAATCAAAGGATCTGAATCATGGGTTTTGGTTCAGGTATTCAAAGATCTCATCTTGTTTGATTGGTATTGGTAAATTCTCTGTAAACCCTTCTCCAGTGGAGGAGAAATCTGTAAAAATCAGTGCAGAAATCAAGACCGAGTCATTACTGAGTCGACCCCGAGTCGGTCCGAGTGAGGAAATCGAGCCTTGTTCGGGCGGTGGAGGAATCGGTGCTGACGGTGGCGGGACTGGAGTGGGTTGTGGTGCTGGGGCCGAGGTGGAACCGACTCAGGAACGAGTCAGACCGAGTCAGGAAATAAGCGAAGAAGTCGGCGAGGCTGAAGAGATGAGTATAGAGGAATTGAAGAAAGCAATTGAGATTGAAAGAGAAGAGAAAAACGCAGCATACATAGAACTAGACAAAGAGAGAATGTCGTCGACATTGGCAGCAAATGAAGCAATGGATATGATTATGAGACTGCAAAGCGAAAAGAGTTCGATACAAATGGAAGCAAATCAGTCTAAAAGATTAGCAGAACAGAAACAGCAGTACGATCAAGAGATCATTCAGTCGCTTCAATGGGTTATATTCAAACACGAATCCGACAGAAGTGTTTTGGAGAATCAGTTGAAGTTGTGTAGGCTGAAGTTGCGAGAGTGTTTGAAATTAGACGAAATGGAGCAATTTGAAGAAGAGCTGTGGAATTGTGCAAATGTGGTGGAAGAGGATGGAGCGAGCACGGGTTCGCGTGACACGGGTTCTGAGACTTCTTCTATGATGATGTAAGTTGTTTTTTTTGTGCTCTCTTAGTGTTTTTTACGGAAGTTTACTTTGTTCTAGTGATTGGATAGATGTTCATGCATATAACACATGTTTAGACATTTTGGAGTTTCTAATGAAAGAATTGTAAATATGTGAAAAAAAAGATGAGAATCATCGATTTTGGAGTAACTGGATGAAATGATATCAATGGAAGCTTATCTGTTTGTTGCTCAAGTATTTGAGTTCGTCTGTTTTGCTGTTAATTTTGCTTGAAATTGAAATGTTGGTTCTATGAAGTGCTGTAGTTTTTATATTTGATCTGGGCTATGCTGTGGGTAGCGTTTCATTGCATATAAGATGTAGCGCCAGAGTTTAGGTGGCACATGATTAAGGAAACACGCATTAGAAGTCAGGATGGGTCAGTTGTTGCGAGAAAAGTTTAGTGGTAGTCACTCTTGTTCAGATACTATGGTTGTTTAGCTTTTGGTGTTCATCTTGTATCCTCTAAAAGCTAGGTTCATACTGTCATACCCTGTTGCTCTTTGAGTTGATTAGTTTGTTCTGCAGATAACATGAGACATGTTGCGAGTATATCAAGGCTTATTGGGATGTATGGTCTGATGAATTATGAATAGTCACACCATGTAAATTGAAGCATGAGATTAGGCACGAAATAGTAATATAGCATAACTCTGCCATTATTAAAATAAACACCACACAGTACAAGTAATTTTCGTATTACAAGTTTATTATTGGCACACCACACACTTGCCTATGAATTATTATCAATTAATAGTAACCCAACTTGAGAAAGTTCGGGTTAAATTCACCAGATAGCTTAGACTTTCTGTCGACATAGAAATTGATTGTTTCAATAATAGTCTTTAAGGTCGTCAGGAACAGTAATATGGATCCAAAGAATACTGCAATAGTCACCCATGGATTACTGAAATATTTCCGCTTGATAGCCGCATACCAGTAATTCCAACGGTTGTTGTAATATTTGTTTACTGCCTTGAAGGTTCCACGATAATAGAATGGTGCTCCCAGAACTATCTCTTTCTTAAGCCTGCTATAGACACCAGCGACATCTTCATGGCGACCTAAATTATTTGTAAGGATACCCTGATTGCTTAGGAACTCAACGTCTTTCTCAGTGACTATGAGCCTGTCCATGAGTAAAGCATAAGAAGTCACGTATTCAGGATATTGATCGGAAAATTGTTCATTCATGATGAGATTTCTGAGCAGAGGTTCAGAGCGGGGGTTGATCCCAACAGGAGGCATTGTGAGAACTCCATCTTTGCAGCTGATATCTAGGAAACTACATTCCGTAGAACCCTTAACGAACTTAATTCCTGCTTGGTGCAACTGTGTTGCACTAGATATGTACAATGGTGATGTATGGGCCGTGTTTGGTTTAGGCAAGAACAGCTTGATTATGAACTTCTGAGTTACTCGTAAAGCACGTTTCAGCGGCGGCAATGGTGGAGGATCCTCGCCATCTCTGTTCTCTGCAAGAGGTTGGTATGAGTGAGCTAACTGATCGAGTAAATGCTTATAGTTGTTGCCTCCATCCATATCTGCTTGTCGTATTTTAGAGAGAACAGTTTTGTCCTGTTGCAGATGTGCGAATCTTTTGAAGAAATTATGAGAAAGCCTTTCGAGAGTTATAGCCTTTTGCTCTTCCTCGGATGCGGTTAATTTGTATAGGCATTTGAGAACAAACATAGGAATTTGGTTTTCCAGGAGCAGCAAATCCCAAGCAAGATTCTGTGAACCCCAGGGATTATGAGCTAAAGGATCGTCGTCCGTTACTGCTTCACCTTCAAAATTTTGAAACAGCCCGACGATGAACAGACCATCAACCACCATCAGTTCTACAAGTTCCTTGCTCTCGAGGTGAATAGGGTCTGCGTAACAGGCTCGAATTTCTTTTTCCATCTTCTGAATAGATTCCACACACTCTTGCAGTAACGATTTTGCCGCGTTGACATCATTCTTTCCGTTGCGAGTTAGAACATCGCTCATGTAATACAGCTTGCATTCTTCGGTTAATTTCAGCTTTTCCTCACCGTGGTGGATCGGTCCGATCGATACAACCGTAGGTGCAAATGCACTAGGATTGCTCACTGCGTGTATCTTCTCTTGCAACTTGTGGATACATACTTCTCGCCAGGGACGCGTAGGTGCACTAACCTTCGGAAGTGCGGCTATCAAGTGGTCAACCTCTAATGTGACCTGTTCTTTACCTGCCATTAGTACCTACACAACCACAGCAGATGAAAACAATTAGAGGAAGTCTGAATCTGACTCGTCTGAATTATTCTCTTCTTACTCAGACAGCATGCACAATGTACATTAAACCTGACAAAGGGACTGAGAAGCCTGGATTGCGGCATATATACCCAACAGAAAACAAACAGATTACAGTCATAAGCATGCCATGGTTCTCATTATGTCCTTGAATTCAGATAATGGCATGTGTGAGTCAGATTCATTCAGCAATTCAATAAAATACGAGCAAAACAATGCAATGCTTATGCTGGAGCCACGTAAAGCAATCATCTAACTCCTTAGAGGTAATAACATATGCCGTATTACATGGGTTACACCTAGTATCTTAAAAAAACACAACAGAATAATAAGAAGAAATAAAAACCTGGGAGAAAAGAGAGTTAACCTGAGAAGATAGGACTGTTTTCGACTATCCAAAACAATCAACACTTGATCAGATCAATATGGATGTGCAGTAATATAATTCGAAACATCTCTATTTATGCTAATTGGCAGGAAGACCAGCAAGTAATGAATTTATCATCTTTTTACAGAAAAATATTTCTTTTCTTTTCTTTGCTTTGCTTTATATTATATTTTCAAAAAGAAAATAGATTTTGTGGATATGTTGGCCCTGTTGTCTATGGAAGTGAAGAACTTCAGTTAGTTTCAGCTTTATAATGTGGAATTATGGACAGAATAGTGCTTCAATTGAATCAACACATTCTTAACTACCTGTTTTCCATTGCTTAGTTATAATCGGGAATTCTCTCTTCTTTCACCTAAAGGTCCTAAACTAAAAACAGCCTGACCATCAAAGCTATAGGATCGATCTAATAGTGAACATGGTGTAACTGCTCATACATTGTGCAAGTGACCATCTCAATATACAAGAGCTGACAGTTCCTGAAAAATTCCACATATCAGCGAACTCCGGCACTAGGGTAGGCATTTACTTTCACTGGCCAACTGACTCCAAATTCGAAAGCGTACATTTTTGTTCCAGATAAAGTCTCTTTGCTCTTAAATCCTGGCTCCGTCTTTGGTCGTCACGAGCATGGAGTAGAGATTAGAGTGAGTCACACTGAACAGTCAACTCAAGTACGGTTACATGAAATTGATGGGCCTGTTTGTTGGGCCTGTGGCTTGAGTAAGCAGTACAAAATCATAAGTTATTGGGTTAACTCTTAACCATCTCATCCAGCTTGCATTTGCCAAGTAATCCTTTCCTTAAACCCCAACTCCCTAAGCCTAAACCTAAAACCCTTACCAGCTTTATCATCAAAATTTTCTTCAGTATTCTCTCAAATGTCGCCTCCTCCAAGCATGCACAAGAAGAGGATTTCAGGTAATGGTGAAAACTCATCATCAACATCTTTGTAGTCAATAATAGTGATCTTTTGATTCAGATTCTCTTGTGTTTACCTGTGAAATCTCTACTTGTTTTCAAAACTGTGTCAAAACTTTGGTATTCACTCATCTCCGATTCATATTTCATGCTAAAGCATTGTGCACTTCATAGCAGCAAACTTTCAGTATCTGGATTGTTTTTCCCAACACCTGGCACTACGCCAAATCGACCCATGTGCAACGGATATATCCGTTGCACAGAATTTGTGCCACGTCTATTTCCGTTTCAAAAGTGGCGTTGCACATGTGCGCAACGGATTGTGCAACGGATATATCCGTTGCACAATTAATTTGTGCCACGAATATATCCGTTACACAAATTGTTTTCATCCGTTGCACAAAGCTAATTTGTGCCACGGTTATTTTATTTTGAGCAACGAATATATACGTTGCAAATTTTTTAATAGGAATTAAAAAAAAAATTAATACCAAAAAATCAGGAAATATTTCTATTATTAAAATTCTTATATTACAAAATCTGCACCCTTGCATTCAATCCAACTGATCTTTTCAACAATCATTACATACAAAATGAAAGACTTGACAATATATGCTAGTGAACTACACAATGAAAGCATGCAATTGTATTATACAGACAATATCCTAAGTACTCAAATCATATGAGTAGTAGTTTTTGCTCAGAAAAGTACCATCCTTTGTAAAGAAATATCAGAAGGTTGCCGAAGGAGGCAGCTCTATAAAATCCTTTTAAATGGCGCACCATCCCCCACGTTCGATGCGCCAATGACCTCTGTGAAGATAAATCAGTTTTTACTTTCTAAATTTCTCAACATTGGTTTATGCATGAGCAAGAACGAAAAGGAGGCATTACCTGCTCAGTGTCGCCCCACCTACGAAAGGCAGAGAATGACTGCAAGCGTGCCCAAAAATACTGTCCACCTACAGTAGCAAGACAGTACCATATCTTCTGAGACATAGTGAGTCCAGGTCCTTCAAGCCCCGTTCTTACTAAATAGATAACAGACAAACATAACAATGAACGACACATTTCATAATATTCCAAATTGACATAATTTCATAACAAAAAAATATTCAGCAAGTAAGCAGCAATCCTCACCTTCTTTTCCTATCATGGAGGTGGCACTTTCATCTCTATACCGTAAATTCATTAAAGCATTTCCAGGAGTAGGTTTATCCACCCATATCGAAAACCTCCAAATGAGAAACTCTAGAAAAGCATCAAGCTCAGGTTCATACTGAAATAAGAACCCTGGCTAATCCCAATCAAAACAAACAAGTAATAAACACCATATCAAAAACCAATTCCCTCAAAATCAACCAAAACAGATTAGAGTAACCAGTCTAATACATGAAAAGGAATAGTTAACCTCAATCAGATGTCATTCTTAAAAGAAGTGGTGGTCTGCTGGGTTTATCATCTAAAAGGAATAGTTGTCGACCAGTTCGACCAGCCACAATAGGAGCCATAGGCGCAACAAGTTTTTCCAGAAATGGGACTCCCAGAAGAAAGGGAAGCTATATGCAGACATAAGTATCAGTATCCAAGAACTTGTGTGACAATGAAGTACAACAAAACAAGAAAAAACAGTACTTTTAGAATGCAGATTCATCGATCATCAGAAACTAACTTCCAAACTTTCTTTAGTGACACCTACTATTAGACATGGATTAACCTCAAATTAGATTATTGAAGTATATAAGATAAAGCCAATAAGATAGTTGGGGAATAGATGAAAGAGCAAAAAAGTGATCAGTCAATACAAAATTCCAAACAATATATTAAGTAAGGCAGTGGTAAAGAAGGAAGCATACCTTTCCAGTAAGACTCGGACCGAGACAATGTGAGGTTGCACCTTGGACTCCACGACCAGTACTTGGAACAAAAGCCTGAGAACAAAAAAGTACACACTGTGAGAAGGAAATCCTTAATCTCATTGATTTGCTTAGTCAAATGAATATCTATGGCAGAGACCCCCAAGCTTCAGCAACCAAATCCAAACACTCTAAACACAATCTATCAAGCAATTTACACAAATAAACCCTTTTAAGGTCAGAAACTCCCACCAAACACATACATATTTCAAAAACCCATTCATAGACAAATATGATGCCTTTGTAAATTTGCCTATCAATTCCTTGCCTACCCTGCACAACACAAACAGAAACAGAGTATGTAAGATTCTAGTTATGGAGTTAAGTCATTACCATGTCAACAAATGTTGGACCGAAGAAACGTTGAACATAAGTACACACCACTAATGGACCTTCACCCATTTTATATCAATTGTATCCCCTCTTTCACTACACCCATTTCGACAATTCTGTAATTGTATCAATTGTATGTTGCCCCTGCTACCATCATTAACTGAATCACCCCCACCATGGACTCTGAGAAACAACAAATACCACCGTCACCAACAAAACTATCAACTTCCCGCACACAGTATTTTTAAAACACCACAAAACTGAAATTAAAAGAAAACTCAGGCTTTAAAACACAGGAGAAACATCAAAGTGAATAGTAGACTACTTTAAACAAAATGAAATAGAATAAGTAAACCACAACTAAAAAGGCATGTTAAAAGCCAAGAAGAACCAAGATTTCTCCTGACCTCACCTGCACAGACTGATAAAGCCATAAAGGTAATTCAAATCTGACAGAAACCCGAGTTTCATATGCATAAACCAACATATACTAATAGGTTTGGCTAATCTAAGTCAGAATTCCTGTGACATGTTTTGGGCACCCAAAGTTGACTGTCTATGACTCTGAGAACCAAAGAATGACCTCTTCTTTGTACAAAGCTAGCTTACTAGAATATGTCTCACATTGAAACCTAACAATGACATAAAGAGATGCAGAAAGAGACGAGCAAGATTGCTAACCAAGGAAATACACACTAATAGTAAGTTGCATATAGTTAACATAAGTACATTATACATACATATATATATATATATATATATGACTCCAATATAAAAATTTACCAGATAAGATGTAGTCCAGATCTCTCCCTTCCTATTCCTTCTTCATCCGCTAATCCCCTGCCTTTTTTTTTTTTCCGCTATTGCACTTTCACCGGGTTCGAGTGTTTCTCTGTTATCTCTCCTAATACTTCAATCGAAACCAAAGTGTTCCTATGAAGACGTGGTAGATAAACAAATCTACCAAAATCAGCCAGCATTTTGGGAGAAGAAGATTTAAGGTCATACAGATATATCTTGTACTGCGAGTGACATAAAACTGAACCACTACTCATGAAAGCAACTGGAATGCCGTATCCATCCATATCGGTCAAGCTGAACCCCTTGCTCCAACTCATCAATGATTCATCTTGCTTCTTTTTCAACAACCATACATCGACGATTTTGGCAGCAGTATAGTGGGATGCACACAAACAATCTCCCAGTACCCCAAGTCTAATATCCCTAATTGAAAATTCAAATAATCTAGGTAATTCGACAAACATTTCATCTGCCAAATCAAAGCCTACAATTTCCCCCTCTCCGAAATTCCAATAGATACATCCATCTGCAAACACACCATGTATCCAACAAGTATAACCACTAATGGAATTTTTTTTGCCGTCGTTTCTCCATCCCTTGCCACTGCCGAGAGTGTAAACCTCAACTTCTGCAAATTTGGGTTCCATCACATAACGGTACAGTCTAACAACCTTGTACTCATAAGTTGAAGGAACATAACCAAATCCAATCACAAGGAAATTAACAGCATCATAAACCATAGTTCTTCTCTTCAATTCTGGAAGCGTAACAGATTCTCTAGTAATGGGATTACATATATAAGCAACATAAGAAGCTTGATCAGATTTATCATAGGTATAATGAGCAGGAAATCCACTTAGACAAATCAAGCCGTTGCAAGAACCAACAAAACTATAAGACTTAAATGGAGGACGGAAGTTCATCTTCTTAACTGTATGAGAGGAATAAACTTATGCTTACCGGAAGACATCAATTATACAGTAAAGATAAAGAAAATTTGCAGAATATTTTAAAGATACTACCTAATTATAAATGTTATCACAAAATTAGGTCAAAATCAAAAAATAATAGCAAAAACAAGAGTTTAGGGTTTATACCTAGTGAAGTCTTCTT
>JAJJMA010180745.1:0-12141 GCA_023529015.1 Papaver nudicaule
TTTATTACTTCAACTGAAATGGCAAAGTCATCAACCTTTGCTTCATGGCTGATGGTTCTTGTGTTTGTATGCCTCATTGCCGACATTGCAGATGCGAGCTCACTCAAAGTATGGAGAGGGCCAGGTTGCAACAACCACAGTGCAGTCCTACATGGTTGTGGGTGCTTCAATATTCCCAATCACCTGTTCGGTGGTTACAAGTTTGATTTCACTGGAGCACCGGCTAAAGTTTACAGCCATCATGGGTGTCAAGGACATGTTCTAAACCGTTTTCACCAGGACATTCGCAAGTGCCAGCCCTTTGGATTCAGAAGCATCAGATTTGTTTGCCATCATTGATTGATCGATGTATCAATCAGTATATATAGTCCCTGACCACCTCGTTCATACCTTAGTATACACGAGAATAAGTACTTGGTGTCCTTCTTTATGTTCTCGCTTGTGGTTTCATTCTGTTTGTGTGTATGTTTTGATGTCTTTGGTTTACTATTACCATAATGGTCGGGCTATTAATGTACTCATTCTGGTTTCCCTCTCGCGATTATAAAGAGCTAGCTTATACTACAAAGTTATGAAATTTTCATTTGATTGGTTATTAGGTATAGTTCCATATGATCTCACTACTACGCATATTAAAATACTGGTCTCTTGGTACATGACCATTAAAATTAAAAGATCTCGTCTCTTGGTACATAAACATCAAAGTAAAAAGTAAATTGACATGTCCACTACACGAAATTGCCTTTTTAGCAACGGCCCTGGGCCGTTGCAAAAGATAAAAGCAACGACGAGTGGCCGTTGGCGGGACGCTGTTATTATTGGTGTTACAATAATTTCAGCAATGGATCTGCCGTTGGTGTAATTATAATTACAGCAACACATGCATCTGTTGCAGTAATTATTGTCACAGATGAGACATACCATCATACCGTGCCTCCTGGCAACCTACTGTAACGGTTTACCCGTTACGGGTGGGCGTAACTGATTCAACAACTTTTAACTGTAACATTATATCCCAACGGTGTTTTTGTGCAGTAACGGTTTATCCGTTTGCCAGCTGTCAGTTTTCGTAACTTTTTCGCAACAGCCAGCACCGTTGCGTCTGCCTAACTGAAACTCTAACTTTTAAAGTAACGGAATACACTGATGGACTCTATTTTCTAACGGTTCAGCGCTTGCCACCTGTCCTCCTGCCGTAACGGATCCAAAAACTTTTGCTCCCGTTTGACCACGGCGTGTAACGGATAAATTTTAACGGCTTAGTCAACGTTTGTATTCGTGGAAAACGCATCTGTAACAGTTTTTAGGATTGCCACGTGTTTTTGCAACTAACAGATTTGTGTAACGTCTGTTATCGTTGGAAGAAACTGTATTATTTTAAAAAAATAAAATAACGCTGACAAGTGTTAAGCCCTGCGTTACAATTTCACCTGGAATACAATTCATTCCGGAATCTGGAATACAGTTCATTTGTGAACCTGCAATACAGTTCTTTCCTGAACCTGCAATACAATACAATTCATTTCTAAACCTACAATACTGAATCGAAATCCTGTAATTTTCAATTCATTCCCACTGAAATACATCCATTCTCATTCAACTAACACACGCATTTCATTGAAACTCTGAAAATCATACAACCATTTATACATCCATTCACTACACTCATTCACAATCCTAAATTTATAAAACAGACATACATACATTTTTGCCTGTGTTTTTACTACTCCTAGATTAGAAGGTTGTGTGTTTCAGCAGTTTTCAGCTTATGCAATGTTCTGTAATGATACCTTGGATCAGAAGAAGCTTTTAGGATGCCGAATGGAGTAGTCAGTCGACCTCAGATGTGAGAGTTCTGTGAAACAAGGAAACAAAGCTTTGAGTTGTCTATATAGTTAACAGAACAACCACTTGAATAACATAATATGACCCACTAACAGAATTGTCTATAATCATATCAATAACATGCAATATTGGGTATAACAAACAGCTTCATCTTAGTTTAGGCTATGCGGTAAGGTAGCTGAAGCCCTGGCATACGCCTACGACATAATTCTCATCTTATATGAAAGAGAGAACAAGCTACAGTAGCTCAAATATTTGACCACAGAACTAAACTGATAATGAGCTTAATTCTCATCTGTAACTGAGGCACACTAGCAATCATACACAATCATAGCTTAATTAGAGTTCATACCTGAAAATAACTACTAGGGGAAATCACCAAAAAGATTTGCGCCGGATGTTCTTCCACTTCTACAGCAAATTAAGACAAGTTATCAGCATATATCATTGATAAATGAAATCAAACAGGATATCACAACTAAAGCATTCAAGAGATAATATCAGGTAATGAACAAACCTGAGATTAAAAAAGGAGACCTGCAGCAGCACCGTGGAATAACAAGAATGAAAAATAATAACAACAATGTCTTTAAAGGTTATCCAATGGTTGGAAGGAATTCATTCCAAAAACATTGCTAGTGGTTGGGAGGAATTCATTCCAATTCTTGGACAACCTTTGCAAGGACAATTTTCTCCCACTTTTGCACCTGCCATACCAGCAGAATCAACCCTAGATTACCTCCTCACTGGTATTCTCCAGCTTCAAGTCTGCGCGTTGAATCTTCAAAAAATAAACATAAAGGTAGTAACTATCAACCTTAGTTAATGTACCATAGAAATGATAACAAATACTGAAAACAGGCATATTGAGAGTTTACTCACTAATGCAAGAAGCATCATCACTGGTCAAAGTATATGAACTTGATCACAACCTGAAAATAACAAAAGAGTAGACATAAGTTAGTAAGATGATCACTAAAATGATCAAACTCAGAAATTTCAATATCAGTAATATACCTTATATTCTAACTAACCGAGGAGCTGATTTGACAACGGAAAATGCCACTTTCTCCCACTTGTGTGCCTGTCATACCAGCAAAGAAGAAAAGTGTACATGTAGGTCAGTATGAAACGAACTAGAATACATAATTATCCAAGAACATGAACGAGTAAGTAACTATGTTACCTGGTATTTGATTGTCGTTCTTTATAGCAAGCTCAACCATTCTGCAAGTTGCTGCAAAAATATAACAAACTAGTCCTCTTCCCTCCTCCTTTACCCGGGCTGGGGACCGGCATCTCAAATGGCGGAGTTAAAAAGGGGTTGACAGGTACACAAAAGCAAATAAATAAACAACATCGAATATTTGATACAAATATATATATATACACACAACATAATAATAATAATAAGGATGTCCAAACAATTACACTTACACAAGTGTAACTCAAAATATGTCCGTACTTGATACCCAAAAGACCCAACAAAAAAAAGCAGCAGTATATAGAAGTGTTAAAGTTAAGCTGCACAAAAAACCATTGCAAGAAGTGGGAAGTGCTCAAACAAGGATCATCCTGGTTATGGGCCATATAATGAAGCACTGTCCACCTACCAGATCTCCCAAAACATTATAGTCATCCCCTTGTGGAGCATCGGGAACAGGATAGAGCGCATCCATAACTTCCTCAACACAGACAACTCTCTCCACTTTGTGGTTCACGGTAGCCCCATGAAAAGACTGCCCCTGCGCTCCACCAAGTACATGACTAGTTGCAACTGCATCCCCTTTCCTGTTGATAAGACGCACCTGATGATCTCCCATAAGGGGTATAGCAGCTTCAGCAACAGTGTCATCTACAGCAACTGAACATGATTCTCTGATTGGAGAATCAGAAAGATCACCAGGGGCAGAAGTTGTTTGACTGGAAGAAGAAGTAGTATCCTGAACCCTTCCAGTGGCAGCCATAAAACTCATAACATGCTGTAAGCAGGACCAATAGATTCAAAAATTGATCTGATTAGAATCTGATATATACAATGCACAATATACACAAGACATAAATGAACTAATTATAGGAGATCATGTTTCAAGCTCACCTTTGAAAGAAGCGTAAGATCATGCTGCATCTGGTTCATTCTAGCATCAGTGAGTTTACATATGCCAGAAGATTTAAGGGCCGCCCCTACTTTCATATTTACTGCCTGCTTCATGGACATGGTCGAGGAAAAGGAACGGCAATAGCTCCTTGGATTGTCAACTTCAAACACTTCTGAAAGTGGATCGTCATCAAAAGACAGCTCCTCTGACTCTCCCTCGCCAGCTTCTAACAGTGCCTTTCTCTTCTTCACTGTAGCTTCTACTTGTTTCTAAAATTCAAGGGATTTTTTTTTTGTGTAAGAGTCTTGTGTACGTGAACATTCAAAATGTATGAGTCTTGTATACTCACATATTTGTCATCAAGACCTGTCACTATGTCTCCATTCTTGCACTTATGTCCAAGCAACCATTGTTCTCCACGGCATTTAGCAATAAGTTTTTTCTCTTCTTTTGATTGTATAATCGGTATGAACAGTAACAGGGGTTGTAAAGGTAACATACAAGGAGAATTTAAATGTTCTTAGAGAATCACCAAAGTACTTACCACCATGTATGACTTGTTGGCATATGAGAGTCTTCCTAAGCAATGTGTGTACTCTCTATGCTTCTGATTAGCTCCCAACTTTTTATGCTTCTCTGCAAATCCTTCCTCGTGCTCATTGTCGATAAACCACTCCCAGACATTGGTGTTCATGCCATATGGACACTGGGCAATCATCTCTTCCCTGGTATTGCATATGTCAAGAATTTTGGTCTGTAGTCCCCATTTGTGGGACCTAAACTTCTGTGGAAACATCCCAGAAACGGCCACTCTAGCCAGAGCATCGTCGATGGGGAAACAAAAAATGTCCTGAAAAGAACAAGAAAGTATTTATGTCAGCAACGAACGACTGCGGTTGGCATCAGCGTAACGCACAAATGGACAAAAAAACACAGTGGTTGTATTATAGATTGAAGGGAGATCTTTACCATTAGAGCAGCCCACATCGTGTCCTTGCACATTTGAGGTACAAGACTCCAGTATTTGCAGTCGACGGGACAGTGGGATCTGATGAGCTTTCCAGACTTGGTAGCAAACCTACTGGCGTTTACTCCCATTGGTCTTCCATGCTCATCGAGATCAACGAGATATCTGGATCGAAGGAATCTTGGATCACAACTACCGGTGGGAGGAGTACTAATAGTTTGAGAAGCATCAGGACTAACACTAGGAGTAGTACTAGTGGTTGGTGATGGAGTTTCATCTGACTCCTGACTTGACATCTTCATACAAACGAACCAAAAACAAACAACAAACAACATATGAGAAAACTTGAATACATAGCAAGTTATGAAAGTAAAAAACTAGAACTTTGGTTGAAACCCTAAGTTTGGATCCATAGATCACAACACCCACAAGTAAGTAACTTATTAAGCATAAACAATAGAAGCAGCGAACAATCAAAAACCTGCACTTTGGTTGAAACCCTAAGTTTGGAGTTGTGATCTATGGAAAGAGATCACAACACCCACAAGTAAGTAACTTATTAAGCATAGACAATAGAAGCAGTGAACAATAAAAAAACTCAACTATTCTTAAAGCAAACAACAATTGTTAAGCATACACAACCTAAGAACCAAATGAAAAAAACAAGATAGATCTAAAGAAATTACCTTTCGAGATTGATTGAGGTACAGGGTTAGATGCGTGGTAAGAGGTATGAACGATGTGAGTGAAGATCGGAAGAGAGTTTGTGAAAACAGGAAAACGGCAACAAAGCTTCAACTCCATCTTCTCTTTTTTATAGAGAAAAGGTAGATTCAAAATGTTTCTGAAATTTGGAGAAGGGGGAAAAGAAATTTGACAGGGAATCGAAAATTTTGGAGGAAAAAGAGGAATTGGGAGAGGGAAACGAAAATTGAAACAAGTATCTGGGTTGGGATTTGAGTGGGAAACGAAAATTTGAGATTTAAAAGTTAGCTCCAACTTTTGGACAGAGAGTAAAGTTGCCCAAAGTTTCAATAATAGAAGAGACATATGTTTTTGGTCCCAAAAATCGAGGTGAAAAGATTATACGGATCGAGCTTAAATGTTGCGATTGACTTTGTCAAGTCAAATTAAAATTTTGGTCAACTTCAAAAGTTAGGGTAAGACATGGGACACCAAAATAAAATCAAATGACATTTTCTTATAACAAAACACGTCCAATTTGGACGGTGGAGATTTCGCTTAACAATAGTAATCTACGGTGGATATTTTCTTACAAAAATTAGTAATATCTATGAGACGGTTTGTTATTTTCCGTCGAAAATGCAAAGGCAGATGAGAATTTCTGATTTAGGGATTTGTTTGATATTGTTGTTTGGAGATTTGTTTTCATAAGAACTGATTTATAAATGTTAACTAATAACTGATTTGTACCAATTCAAAGTAAAATTTGTTTGATCGTCAACTTTGGTCAAGTAATTGAGTTAGAATCTTCTTTGAACACCAAACCACTACCGAACTTGCCATACTATGAGTCAGGATCTTTCACAGAACCACTGACTCTATCCCTTTATGAAAAATTCAAGGAAGAATCCTTGTAGAACCTTAAAAGAACCCACTTTGGGCAAGTTTGAGTTACAATCTTCCTCTGAACTCCAAACCACTCACTAAAATAGTAATGTATCTGAGACGGTTTTGTTGTTTCCGTAGAAAATTGTAATATAGGTGAGACGGTTGTTTTTATTCCGTGGAAAATACTAATGAAGCCGAGACGGTTTTGTTGTTTCCGTCGAAATAGTGATATTTCTGAGACGGTTTTGTTTTTTCCGTAGAAAAATAGTGTTGTATTTGAGAATCTTCCTCTGAACTCCAAACCACTCCACTACACCATATTTAGCAGAAAGCAACAGCCAGTGGATGTTGCAACTTGGGGTTGAAACTGCAGGTAGCAGTTTCAAAAGGCCATGTTACAGATTTTAGAAACGGCTTATGCCCTGTTGCGAATTTGATGACGCAACTGTCCTAGCAACAGGTGGCAGCAGTTGCGAAATTAAAAAATTGAAACACGTACCAGCTGTTGCGAATATAGAACCATGAATCAGTAGAACGGCTAGACATTATCTGGCCCCGGTTTCATAGGTTCTGGTTCTAAAATTGCAACACACGGTTTCAGTTACTATTTTTTTGGCACAATAAAAAAAAATGTTGCTAGGTTATTTGACCTAGGTCAGAATTAGGTCCAACTGAGGTCAAAATTGGTCCAACTGAGGTCAAAATTGGTCCAACTGAGGTCAAAATTGGTCAAACAAAGGTCAAAATGGTCAAACAAAGGTCAAACAGACATAACTTCAGTAACTTCAATAGAACAAAAACTCATTTCCATTGATAACACATTACCATTCAACTTAATATCAATGTTATGCATCCATTTTCCATTCACAGACAAGTTAACCAGTTTACTCTAAGTTTACTCTAATGCTACTATACTTCTAATTTCTTAACTCTGAAAACTTCCCAAGTCATAATAGAAAAGATACATCCCAGTACCAATATACTGCCAGTCAGTACTCCGTCGCACTTCAGCCCCTAAATATGCCTCAAGAAAGTATTTGTTCGCTTTACGAATCATCTGTCAGTATAATGAAGATAAATTAGATTTCTTGAAGTGTTTCTATGAACTACATGCTTACGAGCTCCATTGCAGGAAAGTTAGAAACTCGGAAACAAATGAAATGATAGGAGGGTTACAGGTATGGCATACATACTACAAACCTGGTATCAATCCAGAACCATATTTTGAACCTTATCCTTTTGCTTTCCTTTGCCCCACTTCTGTACAAATAACAAACCAAAACAACTTATTACAAAATGAAGAATCAAATTGGTCAATTTGAGGACAATCAGGTATCCCTGAAACCTGGGTTTAGACACAAATTACAGTGTTACATGCAACAGTTTCACATTTCCATTCATACAATATCAAAAACATGCATCCATTTTTCATTCACAGATAACTCCAAGAACAACCCATGAAAGCATCACAATACCAACCCATCCCAAACCTGAGACCATGATACAGAAAAAGATGGTGAGAATTCCAGTCAAAATAGAGCGGGTTATTCTGAAAATGTTAAGGTAACAAATTAAGCTAAAAAGCTAATGCAGCACTTGAAGTTAAGACCGTAAATATATTCTAAGTCTTCCCTGCAATACATAGATAAATCGTAGTCTAGGGTTTAAATCAACGAGCAAAAATTTCATGTAGCACCTTAGAATCTAGTCTAGCACCTTAGCAGTCATGGTCTAACTTAATCTCGATACATATATTATAGATGGTGAGAATCTAGTCTACCAACTTAGAAAATAAAGAAGATCTATAGCTGCACAAGTCCACGCCTATCCCTCTGCAGTTCAATTCCCACTGTACAACAATCACATAGTCGACATAATAGATAGTGACAAACAACAGCAACAAAACACCAATCACATAAGCTCAGAAAGATTTACCTTTCATTGCTTTCTATAACAACAGCAGCACTACAAACCAACAATGAACACCTGCACCCTTCTATGCCTATACCTCTGCTGCTCAATCCCCACTCAGCAACAATCAACATTTAGCAGTACCTTGCAAGAACAGTGAATCAAATTCCATCCCATTGTAACACAACCAAAACCATGCAACAATGGAATCATAAGCACGCGCTACTTACCAGGGATTGATATTTCCCCCGGTTGGCTACTTGTGCTTCAATTCCCGACCTCGAGTGATGTCACCTGCACACTCAATATAACAGAAACAAAACCACCCACAAATGCACATATATGATAAACAGAATAAACAATAAAACAACAATAATAAAGAACGATCTATTCATAAGATATAAGTTTGTTTACAGAGACATTTAAAATAAAAAAGGCCGAACTGAAGATAGTTTGTTCATGCACATAGATCCCTTATCAACAGTAGATGACATTTGATAGAACCCTTATCAACAGTAGATGACATTTCATCCATCCCTTATCAACAGTAGATGACATTTGATAGAACCCTTTACCCAACAAAAATACCCAAAAACAACAACAGAACAACAACAAAACCTTTTACCCAACAAAAATACACTAAAACCTAACAATCAACAGCTGAACATTTACCCTAAAACAACAGATTTATAACCTAACAATGAACAGCTGAACATTTACCCTAAAACCCTCATACAGAACCCTTTACCCTAATACCTAAATGAACAACACAAGTGAGATTTATACCTACAAACAACTGCAGTATCACCAGAAACCGTCAGATCTGAGGAAATTAGTATCAGCAGTATCAGCAGCAGTACCTACAAAGAACAAACAACGAAAATTAGGTCTTTGAGAGTACCAAAAGCAGAAATTAGTTGAGGAATTAGAGATCTGAGGGAAAGAAAAATCATTACCCAGCCAGAATCGTCGAGAATGGAGTTGAGAGAGGATGGAGTTGAGAATGGAGTTGAGGATGGAGTTGAGAATGGAGTTGAGAGCGAGATTTTTTTTTTGGTCTGTTTTGGGGGAAAGAGGAGCATTGGAGTTAACGATGAAAATGGGGATAAAAGAGTGGGAACAGGATTAGATATCCCGCCCAACAGTGGAATTTGGGGTTTAAGAAATCCTGGAAGGGAAATGAGTTGGGTGCAAAACATACTCAATGTGTGACTTGCCACGCAAACAGCAGGCACATGTGCGCTGCTTGAATGTTGCGAATCCGCAACTGCTAGCTGCAGTTTCTACGTTCGCAACTGCTAAATGTTGTTGCTATTTTTTGGGCATTTGCAATTCATGTTGCTATTTAGCAACAGCTGAGAGTCTGTTGCGACTATGAGTTGTTATATGCTAGATATGGTGTAGTGCTCCCTAATTTGCCATACTCTGAGCCAGGCTCTTCCAAAGTAGCACTGATCCTATCCAAAAATGGCAAATTCAAGGTGGAATCCTTGTAGAACCATAAAAGAACCCATTGTGGGCAAGTGAGAGTTACAATCTTCCTATGAACTCCATTTCAAATCCCTAATGGCAGTGGAAAATTGTAATGTATGAGACGGTTTTGTCGTTTCCGTTGAAAAAAGTGATGTATGAGACGGTTTTGTTGTTTCCGTAGGAAATAGTGATGTAGTTGAACTCTGAACTCCAAACCACTCCCTAGATCATGTGTCTCTGAGCCAGGATCTTCCAGAGTTGCACTGATCCTATCCATTTATGGCAAATTCAAGGTGGAATCCTTGTAGAAGCATAGTGGAATCCATTTTTGGCAAGTTTGAGTAATCTTCCTATGGACATATATGCCACTAGGACAGTTTCATTGTTATTTCTCCCAAACCCTTGGGCCTAAAGCAGCAGTTTTGTTTTTTAAACGAAAAGAAAATTACATTACTGAGCAAAGGATTTACAAGATAACTGATTTTCACTGATTTACATTAAGCTGACTAGCAGGGATATCTGAATACATAAAAGATCTTCCAGTTTTCCTGCATATTTCTGCCAGAGTATCTGACTAAAGAAACAAAAAAGCCCACACTTCCAGTTCTGAACACAACTCTGACTAAAGAAACAAAAAATGGGTCAGAGTTGATACAATCAGAGTTAAGAGTATCTAGGTTAATCACAGTTATGAAAGCGCACACACAATCATAATTAAGAGTTTCAGTGTGTGCGCCATATCCATAACTACTGGTAACACAACCAGTTTCCCCAAAATATCCCAAAATACACAAAAAATTATGTTTATACACACAAATATCAATAATAGGAACTCTCTGAACCCGAGTCCCCATCCTCGTCATCCTCATCCCCATTAACAATATCACTTTGTTCATCATTTTCTTCCTCTTCGAAATCTTCCTCCTCGGAATCTTCCTCATCATCAGGTTTTTCTTCCTCCTCCTCGTCAGAATCTTCCTCCTCATCCCCATTTTCTTCTTCTTCTTCTTCTTCTTCTTCTTCTTCTTCTTCTTCTTCTTCTTCTTCCACATCATTAAAAACAACAACAGCGGTACCAATAGCAGCAGCAAAATCAACAACACCCACATCATCCACTTCCCTCATCCGTAAGTCGAACCAATCATCCACCCTCAATTCTTGCTCCTCATCAGCAGCCACCAGCTCATCAATAAAGTTTCCTACATGAAAAGGGTCGGCTTCATGTACATGTTCTTCTTATTCTTCTTCTTCTTCTACTAGGGGTTCAGGTTCTGCTTCCTCCGCATCATCATCGGAGGGTATACCTTCAGCGGGTGACCCGTTTCCATTTATATAAGTTGACGCTGCATCCGGGCTTCTATTCGCACCCTCCTTTGGTATTCTTCAAGATCAGAATCATCTTTCTGCTCTCTTCCTCCCTGTCATGCTTAATTCTCTGGCCTACTTCCAAACAACCGACATAATCGGAAGCACGCTTGACAATCTCTTTCGCTTGATCCAAGCTGCATCTATAAATTATGTTGTTGAAAGCAATCAACGGATTGAAGGGATGTGAAGTAGCATCAGAATGTTCGGAGCTCCCCTTCTCCGCAGAGTCAGACCTTTTTCGTTTTCCCTTTCTGTTACGTTCTGCTTCTGAGTAGTTTTGGCTATTCGATGCCATATCCCTGCATTTTTCATACATTCATACATTCAAATTAACACTAGTGGAAAATGACTTGGTTAAGTCTGACTAGGGCTTATAGGAAAGTCTACCAAAAGAAACATTTTTGTATAAAGGTGTTGTAGTCAGATTTATTTTGAGGAAAAAAAAAATTTGCCCAAGCCTGTTGTTTCTCAAGGGAATTAGTAAAAATTCATACCAAAACTTCGGGGTTTGTCTAAGTCTGACAAAGGAAATGTTTGTTTTTTTCCTCTCTTTCATCAACCGGATATAATATACTCTGCCCCACTAATTTCTCTTCCATTTTTTTTCTCTCTCGTTGTTTCTATCGAACTTACAGAACTCACTCCCAGATCTGTTTCCAAACCCTAACAAATACCCTCGCAAAACACTATCCCAACCCAAACCCTCCTCTTTCTTGCGCAACCCCGTTTTTCCATCCAACTTCTCAAGCAAATTCTATCTTTCTCTGCAACATAAGAAGATTGTCGAAGTTTAAATCCATAAAGAAATAACATCTGTGTACAGTAAGAAGTAAACTTTCATCTGTAGTTATTGATTTTCTGTGGGTCTTGTTCATGTTGAGGATATTTTCAGAAATTAAATTTGAT
>JAJJMA010180757.1:0-16400 GCA_023529015.1 Papaver nudicaule
GATCGATGACTAATTTTAGCCTCATAACAAGAAACTAGAATTTGCAGTTTATCAGAGTCCGAGAAACCATAGACTAGGAGCCTGATTTGAATTGGATAATTAGCAAAGATATGCCTTTAAAGTGAAAAGAAATTTTAAGTTGCAAATAAATTCTTCTCATTTGCAGAATTGAAAGGGATCTTCTCGACAAAGAAGAATAATAGATTATATTCCAATGAATGTATAGTTGATCATCCATGGCGTTTTTGCTTCGATAGCAACAAATGAAAAAACTTGATGACAATTATCCTCATCAATGCTAAGATTCACTAAATTTAGATGTAAAATCGTGAAAACTATACCATCTCTTTGTTGCTATGGCTTGCAGATATTAATACATTCTTAAAGATAAGGATCATGATAATAGAATCCTTACAATGATAACCTGATGATTTATGAGTAGTGAAGAATCAACAATCACTATCAAAAGAAAACACAAAAGTTTCAAGAAGAAACAACAAGAGATGAGTGATTTAATTTAGTCTTGGATGAGACTAAAACGTAGGAAAAAAAAATAGTGATCTTTGATGCGACATAAAACAAAAACTACATAAAACATAAATGAATTTGGTAGAAAATGCCATGATTGACTGCATCAAAGAAGAACTAGATTGAAATAGAGGCGGAAGCGATTGGATCGAGAACATTTCTGCTCTGATACCATCTTGAATTTTTGATATGTAGATCAAAACTCAAGATGAATATCATTGATTTACAAACAAACTAAAGATTAATCAATGATAAAATGAAATGAAACCAAGAGAAATAACCTACATACCAAAATAGACAGGAGACGATGTTTAACGTGGTTCGGTCTACTGTTGACGTCAACCTACTCCACGGAGAAACCCCTTAGGGATGATGATATTATTGATCTCCAGACTTATGTGATACTGGGATAGTTTTACATTTACATTGTGATTCCTATTTATAGAGATATAGGATCAATAAACCCTAGACTAGAAGATAACAACATCTTGACCAGGTGAAACTTATCTATCTAGATTACAGGATGTACTTGCTGACTTATCCTATATTCTAGTAACTGCCTTGACTACATGTGATATATTCTAATAGATAGCTTAAGCTACAATAGGATTCTAGAGTATTTTCAATAGTGGGTTGGGCTTAGACCTTACAAATAATTACAGAAGTCTTGGGTCGTAGGATACATATAAATAATAAGCGTTGTTTCTGGGACTGCAGACTTTCCTTTGGGATTGCAGTCCACTAAACATATCCAAAATCCACGATAAGGGATACCTTTAATATAAGCCCTTTCATGTAATATAGTCATAGTATAAGCCCTTCCATGTAATTTACAATTTTAATATATACACACCACCACTACCAACACCAGCCCTGCCACCACCACCAAAACAACTGCCGTCGTCGTCGCCGCCACCACCAAATTTGCCCTCTAATCCTTAAGAAGACCCAAGTATGCGTATCGAATACTGATTTTGAACAAAACCCATCATTTGAATCATGTTTTCATTGCTTATTTAGGTTAGAATCATCGAATTAGGTTAGTTATTTGCGCCTACCGGAAATTTTACGCCTTGGTTTTCATGTCCAATTGAGGCTTAAATATTTTTTACTCCTTGGTAACCAAGGCGTAAAGTTTCTCAGAAAACATTACTTCTTGGTAACCAAGTGTTGATGGTGGTTTTTGGCGAGGAGGTCACAGGAGTAATTTCGCATCAATCTCTGGCATCCTGGAATAGCTCAAGAAAAGGTATGAATTTATTTTATAGTAGGGATAAGATATTTAAATTACCATTAGCTGTATTTTGATGTCTCGCGACCCTAGCCTAGTAGCATGGTCCATATCCCTAGCCTATACGATAAAATACCTATGCATACGCATTAACCTGGCCCATGCTCGAGCCAAAATCTTAGGCCATTCACGCCACTAGCAAAGGGAGAGGTATACACGGTCATTATCTTGGCCTATGGCCTAAGCCTAACCTCGCCAACACTTTGGCCTTCACTCTCGTGGCCTAGCTTAGCCCGCCATTAGCTTTGGCCGTCATCTTCTTGGCCAAGCCTAGCTCCCGCCTAGCCTAACCCTGCCAAAGCCTAATCCCGCCATTGTCCTTCCTTGGCTCACGGCCTAGCTTAGCTCCCGTCTAGCTTAGCTCTCGCCTAGCTTAGCCCGCCATTAACGTTGGCCATTACCTTCTTGGCCTAAGCCTAGTCCCACCTAGCTTAGCTCGCCACTAGCCTACGGCCTATGGCCTATGGCCTATCTATAGCCCCGCCAACACCTTGGCATTTACTTGTGTGGCCTAAGCTTAACCCGTCAGGGCCTTGGCCTAGCTTAGTCCCCGCCAATGCCTCACGCCATTAGCTTTGGCCATCTTCCTATGGCCTAGCTTAGCTCCCGCCAATGCTTCATGCCCCTTCTCCTTGGAGGCCCAAGGTTAATCCCTGCCCTAGCCTTGGATGCCCATATTTCTAGCTTGCCCTAATCTTGGATATCCATGTCTTTGGCGTGCCTTGGCACTTGGGTGCCCACGCCACCTCCTCGACTTAATTATGGATACCCATGCTATTGCCCTGGCCTAATTTTGGAGCCCCATGACTTTTCCTTGGTCAAATCTTGGGGGCCCGAAGTCAGGGCGCGACTAAATCTTGGGGGCCTTACGGTTCTCCCCTCCTTGTGCTCACGAAGAGCCATGAGATCTTCTTCTCCCACGGGCTCTAGTTGCCCCCTTGAGACTAGGATATATTCTTCTCTAGCCTCCCCTCTACTTATGGGTCCCACTGATCCAAATCCTAGAGGATTATGGATTTTACTTAGTCCATAATACTCTAGTTTCCTAATCAAATTCGGAAATCTGGCAGTTCAGCTCACGTATTTCCTCATGGCGTGATTTTTACAGCCCAATCCGTAAGGAATTAGGAGGCGCTTCCTCACGAAATATTTTCCTTTGTGAATTTCCTATAACATACTAAAAATTCAGATTTTTATCTAATACGGTCTGGCCTGGGTGATTTTACCAATGGACAACATGCAAACTGTACAGAGATCTGAAAATAACATAAATGTTATGGCTCATCCTTTGCGCCTTATACCTAACTTCTTAATAAGATTATTATACCATGCAATATGGCTTATTATGATTATTATGGCCTATCTTTAGGTCTTGTATTAGCAATGCTTATGCATTCTTGATGATGGCTACGCTGTGATAGCATCATTCGTCTGTTTTTCCTGATTATGGACTTGCTTCTATAAATCAGTGCTATAATTCCTAATCATGGCTCATGGCTATGACCCATATTATTTTAGACATTCATATGTCTTCATTACTCAGAGAATTGGTGCATTACATGCCACAAGCCAATTTCTCACATTTATGGCAAACTGAAAGTCGTATTTATTTGACTGTTGCCACAGAGAGTTGCTGAAATCCTCTCAGTCTAATTGGCGATTGCATAAGCTCAATCCTTAGACCTATATTACCTTATCTAATGGCGGTTGCTAGCTCAATCCTTAGATTTATTTCATTGGTTTAAATGGCGATTGCCCGGCTCAATCCTTAAACCAAATCTTAAAGAGATATTCAAAGCTTATCGCTTAGTCTCTATCTTATCGCAAAGTCCTAAGTTTACCAAGTAATTGGTACGACTTGCACCTAGTCATCTTTGACTTAACAAATATTTAACAAATCTTACGAGAATCAAGTAAGTTACATGGGGGGATATTCTTTTAGGGTTTTGGTTTGGCGGTCTACGACACGTGTGATTGCAACGGCTCAATCACTTAACGGGAAAGAAAACTAAGTCGTGTGAACGTTGCTGAGAAGATGGGATAGAGTAGTGGGCGGTTCATTCTTCCCTAATAATAGGCGCAAGACTTTCCCCACTTACTCCACACTCCCACTCTTCCACTTCTTCCACTTCTTACGAGATCAGTTGAAATTCTATTGCTATAAATAGGTCACTCGACCAGTTCTCCAGCAAGAACAAACAGTTTAATTCAGTGCAAGTTCAATCAATCAATCTCATCGATCATTGATTAACTCTTCTCATTCAGCATTTAATATCTAGTGAGAACTGAATATCCAATCTTCTTTAGCAATTCAATCATCAACATCACAGAAAATCATAGCAATTCTCTGATCTCATCTTTCTCTGCTTCCCTCCCTAAACCAACCTTATATCCTCTTCTTGTAACTGAAGCAATACTCGAACGGCCATTTCTTGGTTTAGGCGAGTCTTGTTCGATCTTGACCTCTCGAATTCATCACAATCTTCTATTACATCATCACACTTCATACTTTACCCCTCAGATTCTCTTTATTGTTTTATCCCTAAAACACCAAGGCGTAAAAAAATATTCATTTTGCTCACAGAAAACCAAGCCGTAAGTAGACCAACTGAGGCGTAAAAATAACCAACTAAGGCGTCAATTGGTAAAACTGAGGCGTAATTCTTCTGTAACTAATTTTTTTGTAAACCAAAACTTATGCCTTGGTATATCGGGGCGTAATCTTGACTAATTGAGGCGTAACTACTAATTTACGGCTCAGTTCACTTTGAAAACCAAGGCGTAAATTTTTCTGCAACCGCAAAAATAAACCCAATTCTTCGATTTTAACCTAAATATGTAATAAAAACATGATATAAAGGATGAGTTTTGTTCATAATGAGTACCTCATCGACATAGATGGAGTAATATATATGTTATAACTTATTACCAAGGGATTAACAACGTTGGTGGTGGTGGTGGTGGTAGTGGAGGTGGTGGTTGAGATGGTGCAGTAGTGGTGGTGGCGGTGAAAACATTGAGAGAAACTTACACCTTGTTGATTAATTCAAAGTTAAAACACTAAATGAGTGGTGTTGGTGGTGGTGGTGGTGGTGGTGGTGGTGGTGGCGACGGTGGTGGTGGTGGTGGTGGCGCTGGTAGTGGTGGTGAAAATAAGGAGTAAATAAGCATAATCAACACTTGATTAGTTCAAGTTTAATCACTAAATGAAGGTAAATACAAATTAATAAAAAATTAATATGGAGTTTTCTACTTTTTTTTGTGGGTAACCTTATTTTGTTTACGATGTGAAAGAGTATTTTCAACTTCCAACCTAGACATCCCATAACCAGCACCTTTGGCTGGAGCTACAAGATTTGATAGCGGATACCAGATAGGCTGGTAGCGCAAACCGCGCGTCTTCACCAACCTTATCACCCTTTAAATTTATCATCCTTCATTCTGGAGCACAACAATTCTTCAATTTTGAAATGTCTAAACATTCGGCCAAATCAAATAAAGAACGCTCGGGTATATGTGAGAATATTCGGTAGTTTCTGGAGTAATATGACTGGATATTTCTAAAAATATTTGGTTGTTTTTAGACTAATATGGCCGGATATACCAAAGAGTATTTGGTTGTTTTAGTTGTAATATGGCCGGGTATACATTTTGTGGAACAAAAACACCTGGTATATATACTTCCCCAAGGTACATTGTTCATCATTTTCTTCACCACCATGAACAACCGATGAAGACTTTTCACGTCAGTACACCCACATGTGATGCCAGGGTATATGAAACATGGTCTGGAGTTAAAGTTTGTGAACATCGTTATAGTTGCCATAGCACTTGATTCATTAGCCGGTTTCATCTGACTCATGGCCTTGCTTCTAAGTTCGGGTGACAATCCGATAGCTTATTTTCTACTAAAAAATGGGGTCAATATTTCTTTCCATCTTTGCTGCAATTTTTACTCGAGAATCCGTTTCTTGTTCTTTCTTGTTTGTTTGGAGATTTTTGTTTCAAGAAGAAAGAAAATGTCAAAAATCGCAGAATTTTATCATTGGAAAAAACTTCAAAACATAACACCAAAAAGGATTGTTGGCTCATCCTTGAAGGGATGGTACGTACATTGAGTTTTCGTTAATTATTACGGGTTTCAATCTGTATATCAGATTTTACTATTCTTTGCATACACAGTTCAGGCATCATATGATTAGGAGGGTCCAAATTCATCCATTTTATTCGGCATCAAATCAAATTAAGAACTAAAAAACCCAATGGTGAATGGCAACTATAATGGTTTGCACAGCCTAAATGTCTTATGACAATCTATACATATGGGTTTTGTTGGTTCCATTTACTGATCTTTGTTCGTTGGAACACACCCATCAGGTCTATTATGTAACATAGTATTTAGATGATGATCCGGGTGGTGACGATGTTCTTGTTAATGCAACATGTATTCATTTCTCACTCACATATTTCTTTTCATTAATCATGTCCAGCAAGGTATATGGGAATCCTAAATATAACCATTGGCATCCCACTGCAAGATGAGATGTCATTGAGGATTTTGATCTAGTGGGACATGATGAAAGCGCAAGAGAACTTGTGGAGAACTATTTTGATTGAAGAACTAGATCAACCTTCTGTTGTGCACCTCCAACAACAACGTCAGAAAATTGCACAGGTTACAGGTCAAAAGTCGACAGAATCAGCTTTCAACTACAAATACCGGTTCATGATTTCAATAGCCATTGTTTGCATTTATGTGATAGCTGGTTATTTGTTTCGAATATTGTATCCAGATTCTGAACAAGATCCATTTTGGATCACAAAAATAACTAAATCATTCAACTAAGGCCTTGTCATTGTTTTAGTATTTATTCCATATATCTGGTTGCAATTGTAGAAGATCAACCGGATATTTAGACAAGTAGTCGGTTGTTCTTGGGCTTATTTTGCCGGACATGTTTCATTCAAAACTAAAAAATCTGACTATAATAGTTCATTGCCCTTCACGGCAAACCCTAGTTTGTCGTCCATATTAGCCAAAGCAATCGAGAAAAACCTTCCGTCGTTGAGATGAATTTGTAGCTTCCAAATATCTGCCATTAATGTGGGGAGAAGAGAGGAGGGAAAGTGAAGTACTGTTACACCTCGATCTAATTATAATCCTAAAGGATAAAATAGAAATGTTAAAATAAGGATGATATGGGACACATTCAGAGGATTAAAAACAACTTTATTTTGTCTCGACTTGCTGGTAGCGCTTGCCACATAGGCTGGTAGCGCAAACCGTGTGTCTATTTGAATCACTATCGATTTATGTTGATTAGATACTCATGCTATTACACTTTCTAAAGATATTTAGCTAGATTTTCTACTACTGCATTACAACTTCTATTTGTGTAGTTATATATGATGCTAGCAAAAAAACCATGATTCTTCTTAAGACAGTAGAAACTCTTTAAATTGAAACTCGTTAAATTAATAAACTCTCTAATATAATAGAATTTGATGATCCCGCTTGCACAAGCTAAAATTTAACTCGTTGAACGATGTTTCCCTGTGGAGCACTATTCACAATAACAGAATATGACATCGAGGAGACACATGTCATGATATAATCAACAAACCGTTGAGGAAACCCCATATGAAGTAGTGTAAGTCGAATGAAACCCCAGTCCAGAGAGTCGTAGGCTTTCCTGATGTCAAGTTTCATGGCCACTTTCGGAGTCGAAGGCGATGGAGTTGTTCGAATATGATGGAACAGCTCAGCCGCAATGGAAATGTTCTCCTGAATGGACCGCTTAGGTACAAAGGCACTCTGATAAGGGCTAATCAGAAAAGGTAAGACCAATCTAAGTCTAGCAACTAGGATTTTGGAGATAACCTTATAAATAACGTTACATAGCCCAATGGGTCTGAACTGATCTGGTGAGGTAGGGTTATCGGTTTTGGGGATGAGTACAATATTTGTTCTATTAATGGTCTCATGTAACTCATTGGTGTTGAAGAAATGCGAGACCATCTCAAAAATTTGCGTACCTGTGATCTCCCAAAATGTTTTATAAAACTTACTAGTAAAGCCATCCGGTCCTGGAGCTTTTTCTGAGCCTGTAGGTGTAGAAAATGCCATAGGCCAATTTAAGTACTTAAGAGAAGATTTATATTTAGGAGGGTATCTATAAGAAGTGAAGCATGGCAACAGCGGTGTCAGTCAGCGGTGTTCTACTACAAAGGAAGGGATGCTGAGAAGAGTTACAACACAGCGGTATGCATCAAGATGGTATTAGCGGCATGACTCCGACAAAAGCTGAATAAGTTGGTTGAGCATTCAATGCTGAGCAGAACGGTCGAGTTGTCAGGTTGAATGTTTGACTCAGTGGAATCTGAGTCATCGATCTTATCCAATATGATGGAAGGACGCCGAAGTGATAAAGAGAAGGCGCTGAGACATCAAAGAAGCTTAGCGGTAAGGCGGTGAGAAAGAAGACAAATAATGTCAGAATAGTTTGTACTTATTAGCTGTTTTCCATTACTTGTAAGCGCCTATAAAAGGCAATATACGCCCACATTTTGAGGGGTTGGAAAAGTGATTGCTGGAACTTGGTTTATTGAGAGAAAACTATATTCTTACTCTCCATAGCCCAAGTTGTTAGTGAGATCTTGAAGATTGTAGAGTATTTATCCTTAGCAAGGTGAGATGCAAGGATTCCATAAATGATAATCTATGTTTGAGGGTTTTGGATTACTTAGTTGTTATGCTATGCTTGTGGTTTTTATCCTTAGATCTGTTTCATATTTGTGTTAAGTGCTGATATGTGTGATGATTGAGATTTACTCTAAGTAAGTGTATTATGTTGTGTTTATGGTCTTAATTAGGGGTGTATTGGTAAAATCTCTACTATGGGGATTTTACCAACTACAGAGCCAACGGAGAAAAGTGCATCTAGAACCTCTTGCTGAGAAACTGGTTGAATTAGTGCAGAAGCTTGGTCTGGTGTAATCCTATTTGAGATCCTCTCTCTCCATACATTTTCATTTTATGCGCAGAGGTTTTATCTTCTAACCTGGGTATTCTGCAGACATCTGGGCTAATACAAGGGTATTAGACTTTCACGCAAAGCACCGGAATTTGTTCATTTGATGTATGCAGATGATCTTTTGCACTCGTTTATGGCGAATGTGAATACCTGTTCGGCACTCAGTTCACTGTTATCTTCGTACTCGTCGTCGGCTGGGCAACACATCAACAGAACTAAATCAACTATTATCCACCACCCAAAGCTCCATCCCGACAAGATTGCAGCACTTCAAAGCTCGTTCCACATCTCGACAACTCATATCATTCCAGTCTACTTGGGAGTTAAGTTCCCAAATGGAAGGAGTTCGTCCAGAAGCTTTACTGACCTCATCAACAGATACGAAAGGAAGGCAAAAGGGTGGATGTCCAAATGCCTCAATCCGACGGGGAGACTGACCCTCATCAACACATCTCTCACTCCTACGGCGAATCATTTGATGCAGACGCAACTGCTCCCTGATACGGTCCATCGGAAAATCGATCAAATTACACGGAATTTTTTTCTGGGGACATGATGGTGCAAAAAGGAAGCTACATACCCTTAATTGGAGAAAAATCACACAACCTAGAAGACTGGAAGGTTTGAGTATTCGAAAGGCTCAAGAACATAACAAGGCGCTTCTTCTCAAACGTGTTTGGCAACTCCACCAACATCCAAAGACCATTTAGACCAACCTTTGTCACACTAAATATTTGAAGAACGTCTCCACTCTTCCGGCACTACCCAAAGCCCCCGCAACTACTAGCCCCTTGTGGAAGGGACTTAAGGTCTCACCCTTTCTGAGAGAGCATGCTTTTTCCATTATTGGTGACGGAAAAAATACAGCAATCACAGATAAGTGGATCCCGCTCCAGTCAGCTTCGAACGCAAGACACAACTCTGTTCTTCCAGGAAACGCAGTCTCCACCCTTATCAACCATCAGACAAGAACCTGGAATCATCAGTTAATCTTCGAGTCATTTCCGGAAAGGGTTGCTCACAGTATTCTTGCTATTCACTTGCCTCAGCAAAGTTCACCTGATAAAATTGTTTGGCCTTTTACCAACTCAGGGAACTATTCAGTCAAGACGGGTTACCAGACTTTGTTCAATCAAAGCTCAGCCTCAACTGACACGGTTCTCCATGGTGCAGAATTCTCCTCACGCATCTGGAAGTTCACCTGTCCTTTTAAAATCAGGCTTTTCTTGTGGAAAGCCATTAATGAAGCACTCCCAACACTGGATATCCTCAATGCAAGGAATTTGACGGACAGCGCCAATTGCTCTCTTTGTACCACTTACCGTGAAACTACTAATCATTTGTTGTTTAAATGTAGTTTTGCAGCTGAAGTGTGGTGGTACATTTGGGATTTCTTGACCAATTCCTCGTCTCCTCCGACAATTACATCACAGATCCCAATTACAATATCGGAGCTAATCAGGATTCAGGTCCCAGAAGAACAAACAAAATCTTCTGCACTTTACGGTATGGAACATTTGGCTTGCTCGAAATAGTCGACTTTACAAGAGAGTCGCTCCCACTCCCAGGCAGATTTTCCAGGTCATTCTGGTTTTATGGAAGGAATTTGAATGGGCCAGAGCACATGTTATCCCATTCCTTCCTAACTTTGATCCACCACCTCTATATCATATGTCTCGCACTACAACCACAATCGAGGTGGCTTGGCAACCCCCGCAACCCAATTGTATCAAAATTAACATTGATGGTGCTTCCAAAGGAAATCCGGGAGCAACAGGAATTGGGGTCATCGCCAGAGATTCAGATGGGAACCTTCTACAAGCAATGGCGGTCTCATTAGGTAACTCCACGGCAATTACAGCAGAATCCTGGGGTCTCTTAACAGTGGCGCGGATGATTCATAGAAATGGTTGGGAGAATGTATGGCTCGAGGCGGACTCCAAATCCATGCTCCAGATCTTACAAAATGGACAGCTCCAATCACCCTGGTATTTGGAAGGAATACTCTATGAGGCTGTTATGCTCCTCCGTCAAGTTCGATCACTTACTATCACTCACGCGTATCGAGAAGCGAATCAGGCGGCAGACGAGCTGGCAAATGAGGCGGTTCGAAGACGGATGCGACATCCACAGAATCCTACAACAGTTATACACCCCCGTTTTTGTTACAAATTTTACAAAATGATCGTATGGGTGTTACTACACCACGAATTGTACCTTGCTGTCACTTGAACCAGTAATTGAACTTGCTTATCCTTCAAAAAAAAAAAAAAAAAAAATTTAATCGCTTTATTTAAAAAATCTTTAATTTTTTTTTTTTTTTAGTCCCAAGGCTATTAATTTAAAGAGTTTCTACTACTAAGCATAATATTTTTGGTTTTCTAATCTATTGTGTTGGTATCTTTATTGAGGAAAACAGTTACTCATTTGTTAATATATGTAGTGTAGTTAGTTGTGGATATCCAAAAATGGGTAGCCCAAAACCAAATACTCGTACATGGGCCTTGTGTATGAGTGTTCAAGTGAGGCCAAGTGGAAAATCAAGAGAGATGCTTGTGGTTTTGAGGGATGGACTTTAAGTCATAAGGATGGTTTCGATAAGAAGGGATGTCATTTCAGTAAATAAATGCTATGAGGGACACATTTTAGACTGACATGTGAAAGAGATTACTACTCCCTCCGTCCAAGTTATATAGGCGGAAAATTTAAATAACTTAGATTAAGAAAAAACCTTGATTTTATAAAAATGCATCTATTTTCTTGTTTTGCCCCTTATTATATTCTCAATACAGGAACATCAAGTCAATTGTTACTCATGCATCATAAATATGGGTAAAACTGGAGGGAAAAAAAACTCTCTTGGAAATAGTTCTCCACCTATATACTTGGACAAACCATTTTATGTTCTCCACCTATATAACTTGGATGAAAGGAGTATGAAAAGCATGCGGATAATACTGAAAAATGAATTTGATCATTTTCTTTCTTGGACTTTGAGCTTCATCTTCTTGATGTGGCTAGGACAGAGTACACGAACAAAACCTCCGACAAACACTAGTCTATCATGTCAATTTATGATAGGCCATCCAACTGCTTCTATGAAACCTCTTGCTTTTGCCTTACTGACGCTAGAACACCAACCATTTCTGGATTCAATGAGAAAAGGATCTGATACTTTCTCACCTCGACTTGCTTGATAATCTTGATATATACTGGAAACAAAAAGAAAGAATTCAGTGGTTGTAATCCGGTACCACAACACAACCACCATAAACAAAATATGCAACAACATTAAACAACTTCAAGATCCACATAATTATTGGATCACCGATAAAAATCAAATCAATCTTCTCCATATTAATCAGTCTACTAATCAGTATACTGCTCCACCAACCACCATTGTTGAAGAACTTTTCAACACAATCATATCAAGAATATCAGGGCTCAACTTTTGACTCTTACACAAGAAGTCACAACAAAGTGGATAAAGGATGCTCTAATTTCCATTAGCTCGGACAGTGTTCCAGGCCAGATGACATCACAAGCACTACAAGAAAATTGGGTTCTAGCAACAGACCAGATTTGGTCGCTACAGACAAATTTTGGATGCTAAACATTTCTACCAACCGCCTAGCAACTGATTCTGAGGGTTGCTTAAACCAGTGAGGTAAGAAACCTTGTGCAACTATGTCGTTGGTAAAGACCCCTACCGATTAGTGCTTCGCAACTGAAACAAATGATTGCCGAAAGTTTTTTGAAACTAAAGCTACGAGTTGGTGAAGCGCGTAAATAATGGATGCTGATATATTACACCCGCCAAAAGTTTGGTTGGTGAAAACTTACAAACAGTTGGTAGAGGTGGACAATTATAAAACATTGGATGCTGCTAAAAGCTTAACCCTACTAAGTTTTAGTTGGTACGTTAGTTGGCTTAGAGTTTTAGAGACTATTCATTACGAGGGTTGAGAGTTGAAGCAACTGTATCTCTGGATGGATGAGAGTTTTAGCCGCTCACCCTTTGGTTGGTTACAGGTTCTATCCACCATATTTGCAGTCGGTAATTCTGTTGGCAGAGGGTTGAAGCAACTGATGTCTTAGATAGACAAGAGTTTTAGCCACGGGTTCCATGGTTGGTTCATGATTCTAGCCACTAATCATTTGGTTGGTTAATGGTTCTGTCAACCACGTTTTAAGTTGGTTTAGGTGCAGCTGGTAAAGAGTTTAACCCATACATCATCTAGTTTTAGCCGCCATATTTTTTGTTGGGTCATAGTTATAGCCGCCTTACGTTTGGATGGTTCATGGTTGTAGCCACCATATATTTGGGTTAGTTATGGTTCAGCTGGTAAAGATATTAACCCATTCAGAATCTAGTTTTGGCTACCGTCTACTTATATGGTTCATGTTTCTGGCCACCATACACCTCCTTGGGAAATGGTTGTAACCACCATATATCATCTACTTGTTTAGGTTCGGTTGGTAGAAATCTTAACCCATACACCACCTAGTTGTTTAAGGTGTCGATGTTGTTGGCCAAGGGTTTAAACCATTGTTAATTCTGTTGCTGATTATAAATGAAATTAATATAATATAATTTAATTTAAAAATAGATAATTGCAAATTCAATTTAATTTAATATAAATAGTTTAAATAACATATCGCAACAGTATCCGAGCGCAACAAACTTGACATTCCGAAAATGAAAACCTTAAGTTTTTTCACATCCCAAAATAAACCCCAAACACTTTTTAAGTCCCAAAATAACTTCTTCATATCCTTGCCTTCCATCGGTATTTGCTTCTTCATATCCTTGCCTTCCATCAAATACTACCTGATATAAAATCACCACGCAACTGTTGATACCACGACAACAGTACTACCAAAGCTCTTATCAGCAGCAGAAAGGCAATAAAGTATGGCTGCAATCTAATTGATGAGAAATATAAATATGCTAGCAGATAAAGACTCAACTGTGTATTATGGATGCAGGGGAGGGACTCAGTTAGTGTTCATAATTGATAAGAAATATAAACATGCTAGCAGAAGGAAAAAATAATCAGCTAGCAGAAGGCTTAAGTCTGGTATTCCACCAGGTCACAGCTGCACTAGATACCTTTGTCACCAGATATTATGACAACTGAAGGTACTAAATTGGCTCGAACCTAGTACGTGTTTATGAAAAATATGCATGCCCTAACACTGCCAAGGAACTCTTACATTAGTTTATTCATATACATCTTAACAACTGCATCATGCAAGACTCTGAATCGATGTGTAGATTCCCTAAGCAAAAACACTTAAAACAACACATCATAAGTGAAACTCCCAGCTGTAATGCTAATATTACATATCTTATCAAGTTCATATCCACGAATGCAGTTGGTTGGTACAATGGTCGGGACAAACCTTGGAAGCAAATAGTTACAAACGAGTGTCTAAAAACTACAATTATTCGTCTCCATCTAGTCTAGATTCTAAATGTCTGTCTAGCAGTTACTAATATGGCTCACATCTGTAGCTCCCTTTCCTTTTCCAGCACTTAATAATCAATCAATCAAATCAAAAGTGAAACTAGAAATTGTAAACATAGACATAGACTAAGACAATAAGTTACTTACCGGACGCATCGGCAAGTTGGTCAATCAATATATTGATCGTCCGAGTAAATACCATCAACCATGTCCCCATGCACACCTCTCACATGCCCACGTACTTCATCATTATCTTCCCTATCCACGTCTTCACCAGCACGATGGTGAGAACCTTCTCTCTCAAATTCGTCTTCTTTTTCTGTTTCACTTTCCTCTTCCTCACAGTCAAATGCATTTGGTGGTAATGGATCCCTACCCACACTCTCAAGAAACTAGTTTAGAAACAGCTTAACTATGACAGAAAAATTATCAAGTGATTGCAGTATAACTATGACAGAGAATGCGAGAAACGTAAGTTTATATTTCATTACCATTTGCCTGTGTATTCTGTTTTGCTGGCGGATTTCTTTCCAGCACAGAATTGTGAAGGGGATCAACCCTTCCCACGCTAGATCTTTGTGATAATGCACCACTAGATCTTGCCATCGTGCTGAAATCACTGCAGAAGAAAGAAACATTGAATGAATGACTACTGAACTCAAAACAAACACAATGATAAACAGATGATAATGTAGTCCGCATGCATAGGTTTCAAAGGCCATATTGTAGACAAAAAAGCACAAACTGAACTCTTAGAACCTTAAATCTAGAATACACAGCATGGAGTACAAGTTCAGATGGTACATAAAACAGTTACACCTAAACCAGCGAGAACAGGGGAAAGGTGGATTCAAGTAACCCAAGTAGACAGCAATCCCAACCAACAACCAAAATATCCAAGCATTATATAACCCTGAAGAAACTGTTTTAGAATTCCTAATGCTTGTTGTCTTAAATCTATCACAGAATAAAGTACCCTTAACAACCCATTGTTGTCTTGAATCGGTTCTTAACTAGTAAATTTGTGTTAGTTCATGTGATATCGAGTAAAATCGAATGACGAGGAATCAAATCGGTTTGTAACTAGTAAATTTGAGTTCGTTCATGTGATATCGGGCAAAATCGACCGACGGGGAATGAAATCGGTTTGTAAGTGATCTTAGCGTAGCACTAATTTTTTTTGGACAGTTTTGCTCTTATTTTGATTTTTTACATGCGCACTTCATAAAAATTAGTGAGGTTATAATAGTAATTGAGTTTATAAATCATTTTAATTACCATTTTACCCATGTTATTGAATATTTACATAAATTTTAATAAGGGTGGAACAGTAACTTGAGGTAAATAGAATTGACTAATTCATTCACGTGCATAGCACGTGTGGAACATTCTAGTACTAGAGAAAGCTAGGTCGAGTACTAAAGTTTTCAACAACAACGAACCAGTTCTTCAATAAGGTTACTTCAAAACCGAGATTACAGGGAAGTGTTGATGGTTTCTGCCGCTGATTTTTGGCTGAACGGGGGAGATAAAAGATGAAGCTTAGAAGCTTAGATGGATTTTCGTTCCCTCTAAAATCCGCCTAATTCTAATTTCCCTCTTTTATTTCATCTCCCGCTCCCATACAACAAAATTGCCGCTCAACTGCAAGATTTTCCTAATATAAGAGGGGGTCAGCACAATGGGTTTTATTGTCTATGAAAAATAGAGTTTTTTGTTTAGGTAATTTCACAAACCCCTCAATTTCTTTCAGTTCGTTTAATTTTAGGGTTTCTGATTTTTCTACCATGATTTGTTGTCTGTTGTTTGGAATTGTCTTTGAAAAATAGAGTTTTTTGTTTAGGTAATTTCATAAACCCCTCAATTTCTTTCAGTTCGTTTAATTTTAGGGTTTCTGATTTTTCTACCATGATTTGTTGTCTGTTGTTTGGAAAAGGGTTTTGATTCTAGAAGTGGGTTTTCCGTCTTCTGATGATTAATGTTGTTGATTTTTTATTTAGGCTGTAAACTGAAATTTATATATGCACAGATACTGCTTTGATTGAGTTGTATAATGTTTACTTCAAACCTCGTTCT
>JAJJMA010180803.1:0-11000 GCA_023529015.1 Papaver nudicaule
GAGAGCTCCTTTGGATCAATGGATCCCTTGGTTGGAATCCATGTTGAATGACGAGAAGGTGTATGGTATCTTAGAAGACGTCGGGATTGCACATGCAGTGAAAGCCTCTGGGAAGTTGAGAGTGCATGTAGATGCCGATGGTGTTGCCGCATTCGCCTCTCGTTGGTGTGAGTCTACGAATACCGCCGTTACAGGCTTTGGAGAGATTACCATTTCTTTGGAGGCGGTATGGTCCCTGTATCATCTTCCGGTACTCGGGAACCTCCCGCGGACCAACCGGGGGTCCCTTGCGACACCTTGGTTGATGAAATAAAGGCGAAGATTAGTCAACTTTATTTACCCAATGCTTCCGCTGACGAGAATTACACGAGGTGGATTCGTCACTGGTACAAGCGCATAAATGCGCCATAACACAAGCGCATGCACAACGCAAGCGCAGGCAAGAACGCTGCAACCAAGTTGACCAAAGGCCAATGGCCGGGTCTCCCCAGACCATGGCGCCACAACAGTTTGGCCTTGGCCTTGGCCAAGGCCGTGGTCTTCAAAGACCATGGCGCCATCACAAACTGGCCTTGGCCAATGGCCAAGGCCGTGGAACCTGTGGCGCCATAATGCATGGCGCCACGAAACTCAACCTTGGCCCAAGGCCAAGGTGCTGAGCCATGGCGCCATGAATTCCTGGCCTTGGCCCTCGGCCAAGGCCACTCCTACACACCCACTATGCGTGTCTCTAAAAGCGCCACACTCACGTTGGCCACAGAGTCATAGCCCACAAGCCTACTCAAACTCAATACAACCATGCAATATTTGCATACCACTCGAGATATCAAAACTTCACACGGGGGGATAACTTTAGGGGTATTGGTCTGGCGGTCTACGGAAGTTAGGAAGAAACTGATGGAGATGATGGGCAGTTATACGAAGATGGCGCGAGTGGACATGTTCTACACAACTCAAGCAGTTACAGAAACCAACTCATGTTCTCCACTCCTCCACTCTTGCACGACTCCCACCTTCTCTATCGAGAGATCAGGGTAAGTTCAACACTATAAATAAAGGCTCCCTCTATCTTCCAAGGCAGAACATCTTTTCCAGAACCTCAGAGCAAAAACACCTGAGTAACTCGATACACCTCTAGCCTTGGAGATCTCCAGTTACCCTCACGACGGAGATCTTGAACTCTCACACCCAGAAACACATCCTCAACCTGATCTCAAGTTTCTTCCACTGTTTCCCTCCCTAGACCAACCTCATCCTCTCTGTGACCGAAGCAAGACGTGAACGGCCATTGACTTGGTTTAGGCTCGTCTTGTTTGATTTTGATCTCGAGCACTACAAAAGTCCTCAGAGACGGTGCATTGTTTTTCCAGGTAAAAACATTTGGCGACCATAGTGGGAGATCAATCTCTCGGTTTCAGAAGACTTTCTCAAAAATGGTTGAACTAGGGACAGGGTCAGACTACAAAAAAAAATCTCAACTCTACAACTGAAGCCGCTCCAACTTCCAGCGCAACACCTTCCAATACACCCACACTCAACGTCGTGCCCAACATCTAGACCACCCACGATGCTTCCCCTGTAACACTTACTGTCTCAGCAACTCCTGTCACGCCCATTGTAACGCCTAGTCCAACTCTCCTAGCGTTTCCTTGGTTAACCCTGTTGTTCCAGCGACTCCTGCTGTCCCGACAACTCATGCAGATCCTGACCCAGTTAGCACGCCTCGTAGTAACCCCTCCTCTTCGATCAGGATCAATGCTACCACCCTAAAGGAAAAGGAAGTGCCAAAGACGCCAACCTTGGAGAAACTAGTCAAGTGTCGAGACGATCTTCCGGAAAGACGGATCAAGACCCAAGTTGAAGTCTTGGCTCCACTCGAAACTCTAACCGCGAAACCCTCACGAGATTCACAAGCCAAAGGAACTCCCAGAACTGCTGCTAGTACGAAAACCATTGCGATCCACGTCTGGGATGATGAGATGATCCCTACTCAAGTAGAGCCTCAATACAAAGAGAGCCACAACTCGGATAAGCCGCTAAAAGAGGACTTGCATAGACTACTCCAAAGCCCAGAGGAGGAGACGACGCTACCTGTTCACCAGCACCAACAACCAAACCCACACAAAGTGTAGAGAACCCCTCTCCCCAAGAGAGGAGCATCAACACCACCAAGTGCCGAGACTCGGAAAATTCCCGGAGCCCCCCACTGGCAGAGCCTGCACTTAGTACAACAACCTTGCCCCGCATTGGTACGTGGAGCGAGGCGATGAATGCGTCCTACCGCAAGTACTTTTTCGTATCAGAATAGGATCCGATCTCTCGACTAACATTGGTGGAGCTCTCCGAAGTGATTATTGTCTACTGATCCCTCCATGAGATTGCAAAAGATCTGCCTCGTTTGCACCAGCGCTACCGGAGAGGGCCAAACCCTTAAGAAGCGAAGAGGCTTGTGATACCAACGACAACGACAGCCAGATCATCAAACAGTACAACAACAACTTACCATCCATGAGTGCCATCAGCGAAGGGAGTAAGAGCAAGAGTCCAGCTACAAAGGTGACACACCCAAAGCGTACAACTTCAAGCTTGCCTTGAAAACTCCAGGTGACAACATGGTTCGAAGCAGATCACGAGAAAAACGCTTGACCAGAGATACTCAGGCGTGTATATACAACAGAGGCTACGGCGCCAGGAGTCACGGCACCACAAGTCACGGAGCCACGAGTCACGGCGCCACGAGTCAAGACGCCGCGAGTCACGGAGCCACAAGTCATGGCGCCACAAGTCACGGCGCTGCAACTACTAGAAAGAGGTAAACCAAGCTTGTAGTACCCAGCAAAGGATTTATCAACAAACACTAAAGACACGGACAACCCCATGATCACTAAGAGAATGACGACAAGACATGGGGACTTCCAGAGTCACCACCGCAGCCAGCCAGGAACTCCAGGGACTCTCAAGACAACCTGAAAAGAAGCGTGTCCAAAAATCCAACTATGCTTCTCGATCGAGAGAAGACCCCTGGAGAATCAAGAAGTGGAGACGCATCTCTATCTCGTCCATACCAACCTCCCTATCCAAAAGACCCCTCTCTCATAGGATGCTCCTCACTGAAAGAAGTTCAGGCTTCAAACTTTTGAATCCGCAAGACGATCAACCACAACCGTCCCTGTCTTGATAGAAAAGATCAGTTAAGGATTGAGGAAGCTCGTGATGATAGAGACGCGTTAACAAACCGGACAACAGAGACATCGACACAAGGTAACTCAAAGGGTTTCGAACAAGAAAGCGACTCAAGCACAAGATGCAGATCCGCAACAATGAGAAGAGCAAGAGCAAAAGCCAAGGCCCAGGATTATCTTCAAATAAAGAGAATGCTCTGCTTACTCGAGCCTTTACCATCGCCGCAAGCCCAATACATGATAATGTTGAAGGAGGCCGGCGAACAACGCGTTTCTGCACAAGGGAAGACGAGCCCAGCAAAATACGTCGACAAGACATCACAGAACATGGCTGGGGACTCCTCACCACAACCGTTCTTCACTACACCAAACTCCGTTAGGAGTGCTGACTGCCACGACCCAATAAGGTACAACAGATATGCCCCTGTCCCTACCAAAGCGCTTCATCATCATGGAAGCAGAGACGTCCATGCAGCAGGGGACTATCCGCTACAGATCCTTCGAAAGGAGGAAGATCTAGGAACTCCAATCAACACCGACATCACTACCATCGCTTCTACGGAAACCTGAAGGCCGCCAAGGTTTTTTTTTTTTTTTTTTTTTTCAAAGAAGGCGAGGGAATCCTACCACTTCAACAATGAGATCGTGTACACGCCTACCGAAACCTTTGAAGAACCTCCAAACGCCACAAAGTCTTCATCTTTCGATCAAGCTAGTAGTATCATGGTTGTAGCACTCCTCTCAGCTATCACTAGCAACCCAGATCCAAAAAGATTACATAGTGGAGTGCTCCAAGCGCAAGGACTTCAAAAGATGTGCCAATAGATGGAGAATGGGAAAGACTTCCTACGTAATATCTGTTCACTTAAGATTCTACCACAACATGCTAGAAGGAGCGCTCATCACTACAAAATCAGACTTAAAGCTTCTGGAGCAAGGGTTTGCGGGCAAGAATCTTGATACGGGGATTAAAGGTATTTGTCTCACTAGACCTTCACAAGTTTCAAAATTCTCGAATACCTCCTACCACGAAATATTCCTGTAGCCTCACACCTTCCACCATGAAATATTCTCGTGGCTCTACAGTCGTGGAGCCACAAGATACCTTCTACCAAAATTATCTCCGTGACTCCGCATTCGTGGAGCCACGAAACACCTTCCATTAAAATTATTCATGTGGCTCCGAGCTCACGGACCCATGAAACACCTTTTACAAACAATTCCCACAGCGCTACCTTCCCCAAAAGATATCTCTTACAACAAGAAGTTCACCTAACCTTAGCCCCATAAAAGGTTTTCACCACCGTATACCTCTGTGACTCCACAGAATGTCCTCCCAGTCTTCATTAACTCTCTGAGTCAACACCATCACCTACAACCTCAGCGTTAGAGTTACCAATCAAGGACGGTAAACTATCTTGTGGAGAAGTTATTTTATTTTTGAGTCTCCATGGAGCAAACCTGTTCTGAAGACAAACAGAGGCGTTCTCACGACTACATACCAAGTTTGATGTACGACGGCCTTCACAAAAATGAGGAACGCGGAAGATTGGTAAAAGATCTGAAGGTGATTTTTATACACCACCTCCCTACAGGTGTATATTGTTATGTGTAAAAAATTTCGTAGCGATCCAATTCGTGGATCAAGAGATATGGCGCAAACATTGTAGTGCACACCGAAGTAAGTAGACAGAACGTACATACGAAGCCAAAACAGTTGTTGCGGAAAGCTAGTGAGGAATTCTAATAGCGGTTAGCTGAACTTGATCTCTGATCGTTCATCCATCTGGTTATCAATGGCTATCGTGTGTTTAGCTGGCTATCTTTGTTCTCGTTTCTGGTTGGTCCAGGCTGGCTTAACCAGCTGTATTGTCCGTACAGGTTATTCTGTTATATATCCTGTTTTGTTCGTTAGTCGAGTTGATTAAGTCTATCTCTTTTGTTTCTCTGTGTCTGTAACTCAGATATTTCTTTAATGGATTCTTGTCCATCTTTTCATTTTCTTGATCTTGAAATCATCATTTCAAGTCATTCTTCTATGGTATCAGACTAAGAACACTTCTGTTCTTAGGTTTCGATCTTTTCATTTCATTTCCGCTGTCTTACTTGCTTAATTGAGCAAATCTTGATTTATTTTCTGTTCAGATCTTATATTTCTTTTCTTGTTTCTGTCGATTAGTTCATGATTCGAGATTTTCCATCAAATACAATGGCTGATTACGAAAATCCTACTGTTAATTCCTTCTCAACTATATCTTCTAATCAACTTAATAATCTTGTTCATCTTAAACTTACTGAAGATAATTTCCTCACTTGGAAGAATATTCTTGATCCTGTAATTCAAAGGTACAAATTACGTCGATACCTTGATGGATCTTATTCTTGTCATGTTCAATTCACATCACCAAGAAATCAAACCAGTGGAGTTGTGAATCCTTTATACACTCAGTGGCTTGATGAAGATGCTACAATTAGAATGTGGTTGAATGGAATTATATCAGATGATGTTTTACCCTATTTCTCAAGATCGACAGCAGCTCATCAACTTTGGACCAGTATTGAAGAGCGATTTGGGAGTTCGTCTGATACTCATGCTCTACATCTGAGATCTAAACTCATGGCTATAACCCAAGGTGATAAATCGATTCCTGCTTTACTTAAAGAAATCAAACTTTTATCTGATCAATTGGCTGCTTGTGGAGATTTTGTATCTGAGAGAGAACTAGTAGCTATTACTCTAAGAGCCTTAAATTCAGATTTTATTCCTTTTATAACCACCATGAGACACAAAACACCTAGAGTTACTTTTATTGAGTTACACAATAGTCTGTTAAGTGAAGATGTTGCTGTTACTGAGAGAAACAAGAGCTTTGTCTCTGATTCTACATCTAGAGCTTTTGTTGCTCATATGCCTAGAGGTCAAAGCTATAATGGTGATGGAAGAAGTTATTCACCTAGACCTATGTCACATGCCAGAGGTGGCAGATCAAGTGGTTTTCAATATGTTAGAGGCATGAGTCCTTATTATAGTTCTGCTAGACCACCTGGATTACTTGCTACATCATCAGCACCAACTTCTGTTAAGCCAACACCAAGTTTTCAGCATTCTTCTCACTCTCCTGACTCTATGCCCTGTCAAATTTGTGGCAAGAGTGGCCATGGTGCATTGGCATGTATCAACAGACTTAATATGGCTTATCAGAATGTGCATACTCCTAGACATCTTGGTGCAATGATGGCAGCTGCTAATATTTGTGGTTCTAATCCCTGGTATGCTAACTCTGGAGCCAATAATCACATTACTTCTGATGAACATGAATTGGATTATTCTTCTAACTTTGAAGGGTCAGAAGAAATTCTTACAGCTAATGGTGAAGGTATGTTTATTTCACATACTGGATGTACTGTTAAATCAATTCCTGGTCACCATTTTACTCTAAACAATGTTTTATTAGTCCCTAAAGCTTCATAAAACCTATTATTTGTACATAAGTTCACTACTGATAATCACTGCTCCATCACTTTTGATGCTTATGGATTTTCTGTGAAGGATTTGTCAACTGGGAGGATAATTTTGAAAGGCCCTCAGCATAATGGTTTATATCCAATTATGTTCAATTCCATCAAGAATTCAAAGTTTAATAAAGAGAGTTCGGTCTTTCCTACTCCAAATAAAGCTCTAACTTCAGTTGCTGCAGTTACTGCTGAAGTTCTACACAAAAGGTTAGCTCATCCAACTTTCCAGACAATGAAGATTGTATGCAACATTATGTCTATGCCTATTGTAATGAAGACTCCAGTATTTTATCATGACTGTCAACTTGGGAGAAGTCATAAGTTGTCTTTTTCATTATCTACTCATAAAAGTGTTAAGCCTCTGGAGCTGTTGCACTTTGATCTCTGGGGTCCTTGTCCTGTAAAGTCAAAGTCAGGATATAGATATTATGTTAATATCATAGATGATTTTACAAAGTTCTGTTGGATATATCCTTTGTATGAAAAATCAGATTTTAAATCCGTGTTCTATAAATACAAGTTGCAAGTTGAGAAACAGTTTGGAGCTTCAATTCTTGTAGTTAGAACTGATGGAGGTGGGGAATTTTTACATAAAGACTTGACCACATTTTTGTCTGATTGTGGTATAATTCATGAAATTTCATGTCCTCACACTCAAGAACAGAATGGAGTTGCTGAATCCAAGCACATGCATTTGGTTGACATAGGTAGGACTTTCTTAATTCAATCAGGTTTGTCTACTTCTTACTGGGTTGATGCTTTTACAGCAGCCAATTATATTATAAACAGGTTACCAACAAGATCCATTGGCAATATTTCACCTTATGAGGCTTTGTTTCACAGACAACCTGATTATAATTTCTTGAGAGTTTTTGGTTGTTTTTGCTTTCCATGGCTTAGACCTTATGCAGATCATAAATTGCAGCCTAGAAGTTCCAAGTGTGTGTTCATAGGCTATAACATACAGCACAAAGAATACAGATGTTTAGAATTGTCTACTGGAAAGGTGTTTATTTCAAGACATGTGGTGTTTCAGGAGTCAGAATTTCCATTAAGACATGCAACTTCTGAAATATCTCAACAATTTCATGTATCACCTTCAGAGTCAGAGGTTACATCTGTTATGGACAGTCTGGTTCAAACAAGACTATCTGAATCAGTTTCTATTACAACTCCTGCAATTGGGTCTGAAGTGGCTTCTAATGTTTCTTCTGAAGTCTTTCCATCAGCTGCAGAGTCATCTTCAGCTATCACTTCAGTAGCTCCAGTAATTACTAACTCTCACACTATGACTACTAGAGGGAAAAGAGGAATTTTTAAACCTAAATCTTATGCAACAAAGTATTCTCTTTCTGCTAAGTTAACTGCAGCTGCTAAGTTAACTGCAGCTGCTAAGTCTACTACACCAACTTGCTTCAGTCAGGCTTGGAAAATTCCAGTTTGGAGGAACTCTATAGTGGCTGAAAACAATGCATTGGAAGTTGCAGGAACATTTACTAGAGTTCCTTATACTGGTCAGAATCTCATTGGCTGTAAATGGGTATTTAAAGAGAAACAGAATTCTGATGGTTCCACTGAAAGACATAAGTCCAGACTAGTGGCAAAAGGGTTTCATCAGAGAGAAGGGCATGATTTTAATGAGACATTCAGTCCAGTTGCTAAGCCAACTACAATCAGAGTGGTGCTTTCTCTTGCAGTAAATTGTGGATGGTTGTTGATGGTGGTTTTTGGCGAGGAGGTCACAGGAGTAATTTCGCATCAATTTCTGGCATCCTGGAATGGCTCGAGATAAGGTATGAATTTATTTTCACAATAGGGATAAGATATTTAATTACCACTAGTTGTATTTTGATATCTCACGACCCTAGCCTAGTAGCATGGTCCATATCCCTAGCCTATACGTAAAAATACCTACGCATGCGCATTAGCCTAGCTCATGCTCGAGCCAAACCCTAGGCAATTCACGCCACAAGCTTTTGGATGCTCACGACAACTCCTTGGCCTAGCTTTGGGTATCCACGGCCATCTCCTTGGCCTAACTTTGGATGTCCACGCCACTTCCTTGGCCTAACTTTGGGTATCCACATCTTTTAGCTCGCCTAACCCTTGGAGGCCCACGGCCACTCCTTGCCCTAGCTTTTGGATGCTCACGGCCACGCCTTGGCCTGATTTTGGGTGTCCACGGCAATCCCTAGCCTAATCTTTGGATGCCCACGGCATTCTCCTTGCCTTAGTCTTTGGAGGCCCACGGCCTTTCCCTGCCTTAGCCTTTGGATATCCACGCCTTTAGCTTACCCTAACCTTGGATATACACAATCATTAGCTTGCCTTGGCACTTGGATATACACGGCCATTCCTTGGCCTAATTTTGGATATACACGGCCATTCCTTGGCCTGATTTTGGATATACACGGCCATTCCCTGGCCAAATGTTTGGAGGCCCAAGGTTGTGCCTTGGCCAAACTATTTGGGTGTCCACGCCACCTTCCCGCCATCTTCTTGGATGCCCACGGCATCTCCTTTGCTTAATCTTTGGGTGTCCACGGCCACTCCTTGCCAAAGTCTTTGGATGCCCATGTCGTCTCTTGGCCAAACTCTTGGAGGTCCAAGGTCATGCCTTGGACAAATATTGGAGGCCTTATGGCCATGCTCAGCCTAATTTATGGGGGCCTTATGGCTGTCCCTCGCCTACTTTGTGGAGGCCTTATGGCTTTCTCTCGCTTGTACTCATGGAGGTCCATGGCCGTCTTCTCTTTCACGGCTATCTTTGCTCCCTTGGAGCTAGAGTATATCTTTTCCTAGCCTCCCCTCTATTTATGGGTCCCACTGATCCAAATCCTAGAGGATTATGGATTTTATGGAGTCCATAATACTCTAGTTTCCTAATCGAGCTCGGAAATCTGACAGCTCACGTATTTCTTCAATGGACGATTTTTACAGCCCAATCCGTGAACAATTAGGAGGCGCTTCATTCACGAAAGTTTTTCCTCTGTGAGTTCCCTACAACATACTAAAAATTCGGAATTTTATCGAATATAGGCTGGCCTGGGCGATTTTATGAATGGATAACATGCAAGCTGTTCAGAAATCCGAAAATAACATAAATGTTATGGTTTATCTTTTGCGTCCTATGCCTAACTTCCCAATAAGATTATTATGCCATGTAACATGGCTTATTATAATTATTGTGGCCTATCTTTAGGTCTTATATTGACAATGCTTATGCATTCTTGATGATGGCTACGCTGTGATATCATCATTCGTCTGTTTTTCCTGATTATGGACTTGCTTCTATAAATCAGTGTTATAATTCTTAATCATGGCTCATGGCTATGACTTATATTATTTTGGACATTCATATGTCTTCATTACTCAGAGAATTGGTGCATTACATGCCACAAGCCAATTTCTCATATTTATGGCAAATTGAAAGTCGTATTTATTTGACTATTGCCACAGAGAGTTGCTGAAATCCTCTCAGTCTAAATGGCGATTGCATAGCTCAATCCTTAGACTTATCTTATCTAAATGGCAGTTGCTAGATCAACCTTTAGATTTATCTCATTGGTTTAAATGGCGATTGCCCGGTTCAATCCTTAGACCAAATCTCAAAGAGATATTCTATCTTATCGAAAAGTCCTGAGTTTACCAGTAATTGGTACGACTTGCACCTAGTCATCTTTGACTTAACAAATATTTAACAAATCTTACGAGAATCAAGTAAGTTACATGGGGGGATATTCTTTAGGGTTTTGGTTTGGCGGCCTACGGCACGTGTGATTGCAACGGCTCAATTACTCAACGGGAAAGAAGCTAAGTCGTGTGAACGTTGCTGGAAAGATGGGATAAGGTAGTGGGTTGTTAGTCTTCCCTATTATTAGGCGCAAGACTCTTAACAACTGACCCCACTCGTTCCTCACTCCCACTCTTCCACTTCTTTCACTTCTTACGAGATCAGTTGGAATTCTATTGTTATAAATAGGTCACTCGACCAGTTTGGAAACATAACAACACGGACAAGCAAGTTCAACAGTTTAATTCAGTGCAAGTATAATCAATCTGTCTTATCGATAATTGATTAACTCTTCCCATTCAGCATTCAATATCTAGTGAGAACTGAATAAAACCATGGTTAGCTAGGTACGTAGTAGGTTATTACCTTTGTTACGAATAGCTTCATAAACGCCAGCATAATCTCTTAACCACAATTGCTGCCCAATTTTCCAAGCAGCTACCACTTCCAGCTGGTTCTGTTTAACGCTTGGTATATGGAATCAATTTCCATTAAAACATAGCATTGTT
>JAJJMA010180807.1:0-14199 GCA_023529015.1 Papaver nudicaule
GTCAATAGAAAGAAATATGTAGGTAAGAAAAGTTACGTGCATTTTGCGGGCGAGGGTACTGATTTCCCATCTGACCACCACTCATGGCGTCCCCGGAAGCTATCTCTCTTGTAATCCTGGTGGCATGCATCCAAGAAGGAGGTCTGTATTGCACTACAATTCAGAATACAGAATACAATTCAGAAGAAAGGAAGCCAATTGAATGAGTAACAATCTTTAAAAGTGAGAAACAAAGAAAGTGGGCACAATAAACAGTTAAATACAATTTAATATAGAGATGAAAACTGTGAGAGTTTTTGTTGTTATTGGGGTTTACTATTCATCTGAACATCTGATAAGTTATACCGTCCATAAAAAGCAAAGAATAAACGGATTTGAGACAGAAGAGAGACTTAAACATAACCTTTTGTGTTTCTATGTCCCTAAGCTTCTATGTAAACCATTTGTGTTTCAAATCCTGACTGGACCGAACCTTTGGTTGTATGTATTTTTGGGCTATTGATCTTTTGCTGGACAGAACCTTCGGTTTTTTTGACAATCGAGATTTGATTAAAAGCTAAGATTTGAATGAGGAAACATCCCACAGTGAAATGTGAATTTACAAAAATAAGAACTAACAATTTAACAAATAAGAACAAACAAAACAACATTAACTGCAATAGTAATACACCCTTATGCTTCGCCTTAGATAGTGCTGCTGATTTCTAAAGGTACGTAATTTTGTTTTTTCGATAGATATAGTTGTATTGATTGTACGTTATGGAAGCTAGTTTTGATTAGGCTCGGATACTTGATTGAGATATGGCGTTTTGGGAACAGGCTTAGTACCTTTTTGAGACTGAAACTTCGCATCTTCTCCATTAAAGATTCAGATGCATAATCCCAACTCAGTAGGATTTGTTGTACCTAGACAGGATTGCTGCGTCTTTCTTCATCGTCGCCGCCTTAGTTAGGTACTTGCCGGATGCCAGATCGAATGAGGGGACAGAGAGCAAATCGTAAAGAAGAGAAGGGATTCCGTCAAAAAAAAAGTAGAGAGGAGAAGGGGAATTTCTTATATACGACATAGCAGAAATCTAATTTTGGACAAAAAGACCGAAATAGGCCTTGAAGAGCATGCGAAAAGACCAAACAGGGGCTAGACTTAAAGTAGGTAACCTTTTTATTTTAAGGGAGTTAGTTCAAGATACACTTGTCAAATAGTAATTGGTCCAATTAAATGAGTTAGGTAAAGTGGGTGTACGTCACTAACGTGGGTGATATTTTAAAGAAGTGCAAACATTGTGTAACTGTTTTTCAACCAATCAGAAGCGGCCAAGTGTCCTCCCCAGAATGCCTCCCTCCCAAACTCCCTTTCTCGACCAATAGAAAGCGAGGGTACCCTCACCGTGCGACGTGGGAGCTTTTACAACTTAGAGCTTTTAGTGTATGATTTATATCATCCAGATTCCAGACCCTTCATTTGGGATGTGCGGAACCCGGTCCTGCGGGATATGTGCCCAAACAACTGAAAGCAGGTATAATAGTGAGTTTGCCTGGCCACGTGGCAAGGCAAACTCGTTTTTCCACTATGGAAACAAACATATTTTATTTAAAAAGATTATAAGTTGTTTCTAGTGGGCCCCGTTAGATTTATAATAATAGTTGTGGAGAGAGATTAAGTAGGAGAGATTAGATATGATATATCATAAAAACCTTAAAAATAGTGCAAAGAAGGGGTTGCATAAACATTTATGCACGAAAACAATCGTGCAAACAAAATGTTGCACTTAAAACACAGTCAAAGCAAAAGTGTTTTTTCACTCTTTTTATTTTGATTTTTTTTTATTTTTGAATACGGTTATGGTACGTCGAATCGTGAGACCGGATTATGTCCATTATTGTTAAACCCATTCCAGTTAATAAGATGGGATGCTAAGCTACTATTTATGTATGCTAATTGTATTAGTGACTTGTAGTAATCAATTGCAAGTACAGAATACACAACAGAATGATAAAAGAGTAAGTTTAGAAGCTTTTTTTGAGGAACCAGTTGGGGACGAAAGGGCCAGCTAGTATCACCACTGTCAAGGACCGAATCATGTCTGGCTCAAGCAGATGGAATCACCACCTCCTTCATCTTGTCTTCAGACAGTCTGCGACGCTCAACCACTGGACTTCGATCCCTTACATGGCCACCTCTGTAACCAGTTGGGCTCCGTGAGATGCTCCTACTTAGACTTCTGTTCCGGTACCTAGCACAACAAAAATGAACGGAATTTATGTTAAAAATAAGGAAAAAAAGGAGTAAAATTATTTTGCACTAATGTAGAAGGCTAGCAGTGACGGATGATTTCTGGCATTGACCCAAACGCAGTACCAACCTACCGACTTTCACAGATACAATGACACTAATCTTACCCAAGGTGACTTGACACACTGCTCCATCACACTTACAGGAACATAATAAAGAATGACGTGCCCAAGTCCCTGATCCCTTTAAAGGAAAATGAGTTTGAATTTTAAATCTTCATTTGTTCTTTTCTAGGTTTCGATTTTCTTTATAAAACGAAATTGCAGTACTAAGCCTATTAAGTAGAAGAGAGACTTTGTTAACAGTGTGTTTTACTTCAGTAAACGTTTTATATTTACAATGGATGCTTTCTATTTGATTCAAGTTTGTATAAAAATCCCAGTCACCCACTCAAAATAACATCACGAGAGAGAAAGAAAGACCTGGTAGGACTCCTGCACCGTGGAGGGCTCTGGTAACGGCTTGGCAATGAGCGCTTGGAGTTTTCTTTGTACCTCCTGAACCTATAGTTGAGTAGAATATCAATACCAATTTTAAGGTTAGCTAATACGATTCTCTATTTGACTAACATAATTCAAGCTCACATGTCACGGTTCATATCCTGAGCAATTCTTCCCCTGTAATGGAAGGATCTAGGAGGGCTCTCGTAACGGCTTGGCAACGAGCGCTTGGAATAGTTTTTGTAGCTTCCAAACCTATAGCTGAGTAAAATATCAATACCAATTCAAAGCAAGCAAATATGACTCAAAATTTGACTAGCATGATTCGAGCTCACCTGTCATGATTCATATCCTGAGCATTTCTTCCCCTGTAATGGAAGGACCTAGGATTACATAAAGAAGGTTCAGGGGATTTAAGGGCAGGACCTCTTGAATTAGTCCGGAGGTCCTGCATAGACGATTGTCGAACATGACTAGCACTTTGAAGCCTAGGAATTTTCCAGGGACTTCTTTTAGGACTCATACTTCCACTGATGTTTGGGCTTCTGTTCCTGCTCACATAATACTCTCAGCTTATTACAGCAAACAACGATATTCAGATACTTAATAAGATTCTTAATGTAACTAGGATGATTCAAGATCACCTGTAATGGTTCATATCCCGAGCATTTATACCCCTGTAATGGTAGGACCTAGGAGGTGAATGCTCTGGAGATGGTGTCCGAAACTTGCGTGCAAAAGAGTACTGGTCAGTGAATCCACGGCCTCGTCTAATACGTTTAAGATTCCTATCAGGAGATTTGTTTCTTGACAAACTCTGGCCATGATTAGATAAAGAAGGTTCAGGGGCTTTAAGGGCAGGACTTCTTGAATTAGTCCGGTGGTCCTGCATAGCCAATTGTCGAACAGGGCTAGTACTTTGCAGCCTAGGAATTTTTCTGGGACTTCTTTTAGGACTCATACTTCCGCAGATGTTTGGGCTCCTGCTCCTGCTCATATAATACTCTCAGCTTATTACAACAAACAACGAAATACAGAGAGCAAGGTACACTAATCCTGGTATCATAACGCAAACTGAACAAACACATACCTGGATTTGCTGGAGTGATTGACGATATCTGGCTTTTCATAAAGACATACCTTGCCCTCTTCATCAGGCAAATCCTTGGTAAGATTCAGATCATCTTTCTCTCCCCTATCTTTATCGGCTTTTACCTTGAAAGGTGGAGGAGAGTGCTTGCTAACAACTACAGCAATAATAAAGGAAATGTCAAGGTATGTGTTCAGAAATATTATTTATATCACTGAGATCAAGGTTGAAACAAACTCATCCATAGTTGAAGTTTGACATACAGAATACAGTATAGAAGTCGACCAATTTACTGAGGCTTACTTTCAGCAGGTAATGAGTGTTCACTGATTGTACGAGCAGAAATTCTGCGTTCAGCTTCATTGTCAGAGCTGCTGCTGTCACTTTCTGAATCGCTGCCATATCCAGAACGCCTGAAAAAATCACATTAAAGAAATGGTTAGCGGTCGAATAAACAAAGAGCGGAAAGTAGTGATGCTGTGAGTTGGTAAACGATATGACCTGGGTTGAGCTCTATCCCCCCTAGAAATTGTTGCCAATTCTTGGTCAAATTTCAGAACTTGAACTTGATTCTCCTCTTTTACCCGCTGACAGAGCAAAGAGTTTTCTGATAGATGTGTACCACTTCCAGGTTCAGAGGATTGATCTGGTGATTCAGTTCCCTTTGCTACCCCTGAAGGGCATCTACCAATTAGAGGTGGTGCTGTAGCAGGACCTGACAAATCGCTTGTAGTTGTTTCTGCACGGGCTACTTGCGGTCTCTCAGAATTTTCAAATAACTGGCAGTTCCGAATTGGTCCTAAATGTGCTCGATAAATCCTAGAAATGCTTGCCAATTCTTCGTCGAATTTTAGAAAATGAATGTGATTATCCTCTATAACCGGCTGACACAGCAGAGAGTTTTCTGATACACGTATACCACTTCCTGGTTCAGAGGATTGATCTGTGGGTAGAGGGCTTTGCAGTTCCACTCCAAGTGGAACATCTTCAGATTCATCTGACTGAACAAGCTCGGAGAGAGAATCCACGGGTGTAGGCAGCTCTAATTGCATAGCATGTGAAACAACTGAAGAGTTGTCAGTGTTCAACAAGAGGGGTTCAATGGGTGAATTGGCTGTTGTAGACACTTGCAACTGTTCAGCTTTTGTGAAAACTGGACTGTCATTGTATGTTAGAATAGGCAGTTGAGGGACTATAGGCTCAGAGGGTGGTTCAGTGGGTATGCTGCACTCAATTATTAGTGAATGACCTCTAACAATTTCTGAAGGCCCTGTAACTCCCATCTCAATGAGTGAGACAGTTCCATCAGAAATCAGTTTTTCTGCAGGACCTTGTCCAAAATGCTTCAAAGCTTCCAGATTGAAACCGGAATTTAAAAATCTCTCCGGAATAGAAAATGCATCAACAGGTTTCCAGAATTTGCTTCTTGCAACCAATGATGCCTTAGCTCTTTCTCTTCTTCTCTAGTTGCCCTGTGCATGGATTCAAGCTTTTCTTGTTCCGTTTTCAAATGAGTTTTGATACTTTCCACTTTGCTGACAAACTCCTTATCTGCAAACCTCAGTTTAACTAGTCTTACATCAATTTCGGGGTGCATCTTACGAACAAGAGCTGATTCATGTAAGTGCTCTTGTAGTAACCACGCTTCTGACTCCTTAACAAGTATATTTCTTTTTCCCCGGAATTCTTTACTTTCATTTGACTGAATAGCCAAGAGCTTTTCCTTCCTCTTGGAGTAAATCCCTTCAACCAGACTAATGTTCTTAGAGATGTCGGTGCTTGGTGATCCATTGGCTTCCTCAGAATTCTCTCTAGGCTGAGAAAACCTAACTATGGGTGCTTGCTCATCAACATCCTAAGAAAAAATCAGCAGGAAAAAAAAAGGTTAAGAAATGTGCATTTGTATTTCAGAAATCTATTCTGTTCATTTGCTGCAAACATTTATATTCTCCATGAGAAGGTTTTTATATACAGCTCAAGATTTTCATGTGCTCCTAGCAACATAAGGTGATGTGCTTAAATTAGGTTGGATCAGGATATCTCAATCACATGTAGTAACTTACAAATCTCGTTATCATTCCAATTGGGGCTCAGGTAAAAGCATTCCAATGGAACCATCAAACTAAAATATTCCAGTTAAGAGTTGTTAGCATGGTAGTATCCTAAAATTCCTAATGACATCTTCACCTTGTGACCTATAATAACACAAAGAGGATGTGCAATGAAAACTAAGCATGCATCAATACAGCTTACAAGCAGGGTGATTGACAACCAAAGCCATTTTCTAGCAAAGAAGATAAGCAATCAACACAAAAGGAAGAGATTAAATTGGAATCCAGATAACAAAATACACCAACATGAGAACTCAACACTGTGTATCATCATGTTAAACAGATCAACTGACATTTGCATTAGACCCAACATTGTATGAAGCAAGTTGAATACAATACACATAATGTTAAAACTTCCTACCCCTTAAACAATCTATCAAAGTAAATACATAAAACCCCCACAGATATCTAAAGGAACAAAGTTTATACCTTTGTCTTTTTAAGGAACCCCCAGACATCTCACAAATACCTTCATCTTCCCCAGATACACCATTGTGGTTTTTCATTTCCAACCTTTTCCTTTTTTCTCCAACTTCCTTCTTTATGCTTCCCTGGATCTTTAACATAGATGCTCTATACTTTGTTGCACTTGGAAATTCTTTCTTAATATCAGTGGAAGGAGGGGTTTGGGTTTGTTTACCAGACTTTCTCAATAATGGGTTTGGCATTTCTTCAGTAACTTTGAGGGCATACAAGAAAAAAGATTGAAGTTTTGGTGGTTGAAGAATACCTGATGATAATGTTGAAATCTCTTCTTCTTAAACCTTGGAAGAACTATATTATAATCAAATAGCATTGTACAACAGATGAAGAGTAATGGAGACATTAATGAAGCCAGGAATCTGAACAGTGAGCTTAATTTGCCTTCAGAAATTTAGTACCTTTGTGCAGGGAAAGGAGGAGTAGATGAAGCAACCACTTTATTGATCTATATTACAAAACACAGTTGGGTTGTTTGGTACGACCATAGAATTTCAATCAACGGGGAAATGACCAACTTGCCCCTCCGTATTTGTTTTTTTGTTTTGGTTTTTTCATAGTTTTCATTAAAAGCAGGGGCATACACGTATTGTTGTTTTCTCCTTCTTGGTTTTCTCCGTCTCTCTATTTCACCGCCCCAACCTTGCAGCCATGAAACTCTCTCATCAATGAATCCATGGAGACCAAACTCTACAGTTCTTCTTCTTCCTCCTCTCGCTCTCGAATCCTCTCTGCAATTCTCGCACCACCAACCACCACCTCCATCATCGCACCACCGTACACCACCTCCATTCATTGAAATCAAGTACCCACCACCTCACCTCCATCTTACCCAATTCGTCTCTCTTCACTAGCCCTAATTTTGAAGTAAACCACAAAATCGAATGTTAGGGCAATCAATTCTGCAAGGTACGAATACGAATATTCTAATTAGGCCAAATTACAGATGATTCATCACCTGATAAGGCAAATTACAGTTCAATTGAAGTATTTTTTTTTAGTTAGCATCCCATTATACTGTTTGTACACTATTTCTTGAAGTTTGCACATGTGCCACTACCAGCACCACTGCCATGTTGATGTAAGACTCAAATGTTTTGAGTCAAAACCAGCGTTTTCCATGTGTAGACTGTTTTGAGTCACGGATTAAATTGTCGCAAAAGGGAGTTTGATGGTTTGTGCATACTGATTGAATTAAGCATTGTGACTCTCTATGCATGTCTAAGGTTCTGATTGAAACCAGTGTTTTCCATGTGTAGACTGTTTGTGCATACTGTCGCAATTAAAATTTGGTTTGTGAACTCATATTTAATTCAAAATCTTCTGTTCTACATCTAAGTTAGCCTGTGCATAAGCATAAAAATGGTTGCTACTACTACAGCTAACCCAGCAGATAATACATGGTTTAACATGAAATTATTATACTCTTAGGTTGTGGTTTTAGATAGATATGCCAAATCGTTTTTGGTTTATTTGGTCTGTATTATTAGTTGTAGTCCACAGTGGTCTTTTTTGGTGACGTTTTTTTGGCCAAATTGAGTAGTAAATGGTGTGTGGTAGTGCATTGGTGCTTGGTTTGTGGTCTTTTTTTTTTGGCAAAAAGAGTTTGATGGTTTGTGGTCTATTTAAGTACTCAAAAATAAATGGAGTGGGTAGACCTTGCTGTGATGTTATCATACGTGGCTGTAGATTTTTTTTTTTATAATCCTACATTTACATACCACAATTGCTCCACCGTACCAAGGTCAACCAGTTTTCCTAGAGAGTACTATTGCTATGATACAAAATGAAACTCAAGTACCATTAAGCACTAATTCCAGTGTCTCTCCACTTTAATTAGATGTTTCAAAAGCCTTAGAGTGACACTCTCAAAGCTCTCTACTTCAGGCTTTTAGGAAAACACTTGGTGTCATAAGCTAGGTGAATTAATGCTTATGGAATGACAAAAAAAATCAGTTTTCTCATACAGCAGGTTACACTATTGTAATTATCTTTCTCAAGATCATCAACAGGTGATATTTTGTATGTTACATGAGTTGCCTTTCTAATTGGTGGCTTTTTAGTATGTGGACTCCTTTTTGACTCGAAGCCTTTTGTTAATTTGTAGATGGATTCATTGCAAGGTCAAGGATCGAGTTCTCATCCTCCACGTCAAAGCCCACGACTTGCTGCCTTAGCAAAAAAAGAAAGGCAATCCCAGCTGCGACGTGCTTATTACAAAGCAAAAGTCGAGAGGACGACCGAACTTGAAAGGCAGGCACTTAATGAAAGTCGTCGTAAAACTCAAAGAACAAGAATTGATGCAGCAAATGTCCGACCACCTGACCATGAAGCCAGTACAAGCTGTAAGTTTATTGGTTATGCATATTTTTTAATTTGTCTACAACTCATGAGCTTACTGATTGACTATTGGTTATGCATATTTTTTAAATCTCAGGACTAGAAAATTTGGAGGAGCTTAATCTTTTATCGAAAATTCTGGAGTCGCTGCAACATTCCATTTGGCTGCTGGTGAATTTGAAATACTTAAATGTGTCCACAACAAGCCTAAGGCCTTCCCCAATAGTATTGTTAATTGCAGGTAATCTGATGATCGTGTTTCCTTTGAAAACCCATTTTACCTTTCTAATATCTATTACGAAATACTTCTTTCAATCCTTATCATAACTTGAGTCATTTCCTAAGTAGGGGAATGTGTTATAAATGCAGATCATTAGTGGAGCTGGAAGCAAGCTTCAACCAGCTGACATATTTTCCAACGAAAATGGTGAATTGGTGAATCTGCGGAAGCTCTTCTGTTTGTGAAATGAAGTCACTGCGCCATCTGTCGATGCCCACGCAATCAGCTACGTGGTTTTCCACACACTATTTAGTTCTTTACTAATCTTTAAGCAGTTACTGCAGCGACTTACAGAGCTTCCTGATACATTCAGCCACCTAGACAGTCTAACCAAACTCAACTTAGATCAAGAATCCACTTTTCGTTCCTACTGCGCAGAATTCATGGCAAAGAGGTGGGTTTACACGTTACTTGATGAGGAACACAAGAATATAGAAGCACAACCAAAACACAAAAAGGGTGGTTGACACGCAGCATTCATGGTTGACATATTTAGTCGGTGGAGAGAAATCCCCAAAGGCTCAAGTACATTATCTCGACCAGCAGCAAAAAATCTCAGATAATCCTTTGGATTAATCCCAGATGTGTGTGTCTCTGCTCTGCGTCTCTGTTTATCATGTACAAGAACTGATTAATTTAACTCCCCTGTTTGGTATGAAACCATTCCCGTGGATCCATTGTGCAATTTGTACTCTATTTCTGTAGTGAATTTGTTAATGTTATCAAATTTTTGTAGGATGATAAAAATACCAAAGTGGTCTATTTCCTAGGTTCCCGTTAACCTATATAGTTTTGGCCAACAGTGGGCGATTAGACCGTTTGTTAGATCCTTCAACCAACCACTAGCCTTGGATCCATCAGCACCATCACAACACCACACGCCATGTCGATGTCGCAACCACTGAACCATACCAAATTGGCGAGCCATCACTAAAAAGAAAAGTCCGATCCCGTGCCATCATGGCACGGGCAATATACTAGTACAATACAAACAAATGTTGTCAGGTCATAAACTGTAGGAGATAAGTCAAGTCATAATCTTTATGAGTGACGTGAAGTGACACAAAACCTAATTCCAAAAAGATGTCATTGTCAAATAATTCACGGGTATTTGGGTACCTGAACCGGAAACCCCTCCACAAGTAGCAGCCAGTGCATAAGGCCCTTTCCTATGGGAAAGTTTTGATTTGCCTGGCCACGTGGGCAAGCACTTCGCGTTTGGCACTATGGTAAAGTAAAAGTATCTAACGGTTGAGATAATGCTTCTCGGTCGAGATAGTGTTTCTCGACGTCGAAATTATAGTTTCTATCGTTATACAGAATCCCGACATCGAGATAAATTTTCTCGACCATAAATTCTCCCAAAAAACTGTATTAATTTCCCTACCTATAAAAGCCAACTCCATCCATATTTAACACAAATAACACACAAAACACATCCCTCCCCTTCCTATTCGAATCACAAATCCTTTTTCAAAAAACAAGTGCCAATGGATTTCGATTCTGATGATGAGATAAGTATTTATCAAAGGCGATTTATGAGAGAACAAGATATGTATGTTCGAAGGTTGCAAGAATTGGATGAAGAGTCCGATGATGAGAGGGAAAGGAAGAGAAACATGGTTGTGATGCACTTTACCGGCTCGATCCCCCAAACCTCCTGAGCCAAAAGAAGTTCAATTTAGAAGGTACACGTTTCGAGGGCGGGAATTTAAGCACCAGAAACTGATGCATCTCCCTTTGCATCTGGTTCATGTTGGTAGTGTCAGCAGTGAGAATCTTATTCTCCTACCAGGTGGTGAGAAATTTCTCATTGGCGATACGACTCTTCCTCATCTCCAAAAGAGTTCTTTTCCGCTCAACAACTCTGTTCTTGTCATTGGTCTCTTGTTTCTCCATACACATTTCAAAATCAAAACCCTTTTGAGTGTTTTCGGCATCCGCTGCTGCTTTTCTAGCCTTCTTGGCTGCATTTCTACCCATAAACTTGGTTGCATTTTGAGCATTGGCATTCAGATAGGAGTTTGGATCAACCGTGAACTGTCCAGGTGGGGGACCAGGGGCACCGGGGGTACCAGATGGTCCGGAGGAAGTAGAACCCTGTCCAGAGGGGCAAAAAAAAGGTGATTCAAAGGGGCTCCCATTATGGGTTTGGGAGTAAGGGGAAAACTCAGGGATCTCCATGTTACCGGCCAAAGTCTCTGGGTCGAACTTGGGTAACACCTTCAAGATGAAGAAGCTAGTCTCGAAGTGGAAAGGTTTACCAGTCTTGTGAATCCAGTCGGACTTGCACCTAAACTCAATATCCCTATGACCCTCACCACTTTGCTTGTTTCGAGTGGCTTGGGTGATCACATCGACATACAACGCAACCTCAGCAGTAATTACGCCAAAGCGATCAGAGAGGCTTCCAACATTACGAGACTTGGGGTTACCTGATCTCGCGTTGAAACTTGTCATGGATATTGCCCCAAAGGGTTTTGAACTTTTGTTGTACACCCTGAACTGAATCCTGAGTAAAATAAGCGTAACAATGAGAAATGTTCTCATCTTCATAAGTGGAAAACTTATCACCCCTAGGTTTTTTGGCGATGCGGCTTTCTTTCCTTATTTGTTGGTATTCTGGGAGCTTTCCTGAGTAATAATTGTTCCATAGGCTGATTCCTGACTCCAATTTCCATAACGGGGATCTTGAGTAATCACTCCATATTGGAGGTTTTGACTACTAATTCCAAAACGGGGATCCATGATCCAAAATACAGAGAAAGCTAGAAAAAGATGATCATAAAACTCTCTAAGAGATTGTCTGGAGGAGGTGTGAGTTGAAATGGTTTTGAAAATGGAGTATTTATAGAGCTAGGAAACCTGGGTTGTTGGATGCATTTAATGCAGTTAACGTCGATCCAAGCTCAAAATCTCGAGGTCGAGATTCATTTTATCGACGTCGATATTCTTTCTATCTATCGAGACTATGTCTCTCGAACGAGCTTCACACTAGCTACCGCTAGTTTGTCTTGTTGGCCCGGCAAACATGCAAATCTGGCGGTTTGTCTGGTCGTTTTTGGTGTTTGCCCTTTCCATAGTGGGGCAAACCAGGCAAAACATGTGTTTTGCCCTTCTCATAGGAAGGGGCCTAAGTCATCATAAGCAAGGCAATTTGTTTCCTAAGGCCGGTTCCTATGGAGCCAAGCAAAACAAAGGTTTTGCAATCCCACGTTGCCTAGCAAACCAAAAATGGGGCAGTGGGAAAACTAGCAAATTTGATATTTTGTGGGACCAAATAATAAAAAAAAGATTTAAAAAACTAGATAAGTATATATGTGGGACCAGATTTTAATTAAAAAGGATTTGTTTAACTAAAAAGTAGGAGAGTTTAGGAATTTATCGATAGAAAAACCATTGTCGATGGAAATTCCATCGATCTCGATGGAAAAACCATCTGTCGTGGAATTTCCATCGACGATACTAATTCTATCTCATTTGCAACTTTGCAAAGTCGTTTTGCCTCTTTGATAGGTCCATAGCCGGCGAAAACACTGATAACTTGTGTTTTTTGTGTCCCATAGGAAGCGGCCTAAGAAAATGTACGTGTTTGGCAACCAGAATCAAAAATCAATTGAAGAAGTCAAAAGCAAAAGTTAATTGCCTATTAAAAATCATTCTGAAATTGTGTGATCAAACTAACTTTTGGCTTTTCGGAGAAAAAATAGAAATAGAGACTTGCATAAGTTGGGATTTTCCTTGAAGCTTATACACATTTTCCTGCATGTGCTCCTGTTACAACCAAAAAAAAATAAATCTGATTCTCCTGAGAGTTGTATATATCAAAACTGCATAAAGACATACATGTAATCTGAACAAGCACATCTCAACTTTCTGTGTTCAAATTGTAAGAAAACACAAACTTTTTTTCCTTTCCCTGGTGCTCCTCACTGCAAAGGGGATTTGAGGTCAGATGCTCCCCCACATTTGGGTACTAAAAAAGACTGTTTATGCGAGTACACCAATTGGTATGTGCATGTTTGACCAAAAGGATATGTCATATTGTTCTGTATCTGAGTTCAGGAGTTCTAAGTAGTCAGTTCTCTGTATAAAAACATTTATCCAACCAATACCAGAGAGCACCTAGCTAACTCCACATTTCTTACACCGAGTCATTGTATTGTTTATGAACCTAACCAAGCAGATCACAACCTATTTCTCTAACATTATTACTATTGTTCACTGCACTACACGACCGTCAATTTCTACAGCATAGGAGCAAAAGTTCAAAATTGGCAAGCAGACAAAGAGATTTAAGAAAGAAGACTTTAACTTTGAGGGCAGAATCGCAGACGAAGTCTATACCTTGATATGATCCAAGTAAACGTTGCTGTTGTGCTTCCCTCTCGCTATGTTGTTGCGCATCACTCATACGTCACTCTTTTGCTCCCATATCCCTGACATGTGCTTCTCTCTTGCGACGCTGCCTCTGGGCCAGTGACCTTCGTGATATTGGTTTGGTTCTTCCTTGAAAATTTTCTGCTTGTTGTGCTTTCATCTCAGCACACTGGAGAGCTTGTTGTGCTTTCATCTCAGCACACTGGCGAGCTTGTTCTGCTTCTCTCTCGCAACGCTTCCTTTGAGCAGCTACCGTCGCTGATAGTATATAAATTAAAGTAAGTTAAACAAATTATAGGGGTATTGTTTCTAACATTTGGTTACACATGCATAATACTATTGTACATTTTGTACTGTTGTACGTTTGTACCAGAAAAATGTAAACTAGCTGAAACTATAAAAATTAGAAATTACTTTATTTATTGTTCTAGCATCGTCCAGTCTTGTATTCGCCGGTCGATGCCCATGATCACTTGAAAGCTGCACCCATCAATAAATAAAGTGATGTGCTTCTATAAAACTTAGACAGTAAGACAACCCACTATTACAGCATGGTTAGCTGCAGCTACAGAACACGCTATGGAGAATATGTGTCTAGACATGAACGTTGATTGTCACTTAATTTTCATGAAGAAATATAAAAATGTTTTGCCACCATATTCACTTGAAGGCCGGCGCACATCCGTTTTAATGGAGGATTCTAGAGTTTCGGCAATAAACTTAGCAAAATATAAAAAATGTAGGATCCAAATTGAATATAATATCCACACGTTAGATACCAACCT
>JAJJMA010180811.1:0-11511 GCA_023529015.1 Papaver nudicaule
AAATCCTACCAAAATCTTCCACAACCTAAAGCTAACTCTCTCACATGGCTTCACCTAAATGTGTGTTGTTTAGCGGTCAAGTTTTGATCACTAAAGTTGACAACTAAGCTTGACATACCAACACTTAGTCAGGTTGACCGAGCCATGCTCTAACAATGAATACTTTAGACAGCTCTTCGAAAGATGAGATTGAACTTGCTGTCAGATTATCGTACCAAGCCAAGGCTTCTCCTTTCAAACTGGAAGTAAAATATTTGCAAAGCACCTCGTCTCTGTCCGCCCAAGCCAAGAATACTCATAGGTACATTTTAATGTGTAGTGTCGGGTCCCCTGCCCATCGAAGATTGATGTAAAAACCGGCATGGTGCACTTTACTGGTATGGCCTTGGCGAGGAGTTCGGGACTTTGTGGCGAACGGTTGACGTCATTAATTGCTTGAGTCAGCTTTACCTTGTCATTCGATTGAATCCTGTGTCGAAGAGCTCTGCTCGAAGCGATTTGATTTGCTCCATCATGACTTGTTGCAGTGCTTGTGTCTCGGCATCCTTCCTTGCCTGCTCACTTTCGTATACTATGTGTATGCTATTTCCTTTCGGACGTATGCTGGGTTCAGTTTTCTTGCTCGAAACCGCTATCCCATGGTCCTTGGAGTGCCCATTCACCTTGGTGTTGTTTCTCGACACGGAGTGTCCTTTGGATTGTGATATGGAGTGTGGGCGAGAGTGTCCCTCACTGCTTTCTTTGTAGTTCGGCGCTGATTTCTCTGCAGCTTTTTTATTTGCCTCGGCTAATTGTTTTTTTAGTTTCCTTATTTTCTTGTTCTTTCGAATTAGCTTTCTGAATTGTGTAGCCCTCATAGTTTCTTCTTCGGTGGGTTGATGCGCTTGGAGTACTTCATTTGGGATGTCGTTTTCGTCCTCATCCTCGTCGTTTTCCCTATCTTCCTCATGAATTTGTTGCTGAGGCGGTTCGTCACCTTCTGGGAATCCTTCCCCTTCTGGTCCTAGGTCCTCTACTAGTACTTCTTCTTCGTTTACATGCTCCCTATGCTGGACTGTGCTTGCTGCTACCTCTGGCGAGAGTCCTTTGCTAGTTGAAAATCTGGTGTTGTGCCTCGAAGAGCGTGTTCCATGCCTCGAGGAGTCTACCCTTTGCTTCGGAATCGGATTAGATCTCGAAGTCATGGCGATAGTGACCTGCAAAAAGCAACAAACCCGTGAGGGCCAAGGCGGCTAGCGCATTGTACTAGGTCTGACATGCGCCCTAGCAGTTGTAACCGATTCTAACATGCTAATTTTCAGGACTGATTGTGCGTGTACTATCTGGGTCTTTAGCGTTTTGGCTATTCCAGATCTACCTTCCAAATATGGAGGTTCTGGAAATCTTGCCCTAGTTTTTCTCTGGCTGAACTCTGAGTGAATCTTGAAAGTTGTAAGACTGGTTTCCTAGTATAGACTTTGTATAGAAACCCTAAAATTGCCCTGAACTAATTTCTACAACATGAATGGTGCACAAGATTTTAAGGTATTTTCTGGAAATTGAAATGACAGATTCCAAATTGAAAGTTAATTTATCCCTCGAGATTTTATCAAGGTTCCTTTGTACTTTTGTAAAATTTCCATGCTCTTGATTAGATCTCTGTGCTTCAAAGCTCAGATTCCTTGAAGAAACATCGATCTTATTGATGAGCACATAAATATTACATATTTACACTCATATTTGCACTAGCGGGATCTCGTTATTTGATTAATAATATTGATTTAAGCAATTACAAGAAGATACAAGCAAATCCGACAATACGACTAGAGAGAAGGCAAAAAGAAGCAAAAGAGCAAGAACTACTGGAGGCGGGCACAGTTGTTTCTAAAGGATTTATGGAGGCAGCTCCGTTATGAGGATCCATGCCACTCGATAAGGGCCACCCCCTTTCTTTGTCTTAAAACTGACGCATTTCCAGTTGGATTTTTCTTTTCTGTTTCAGTTTAGAGATAAACTCCCTGTCCTGCGGTGCCATGGATCAGAAGTTCATTTGCCAAATTTAAGAAAGGGTTAAGCTGGTGTTTGTGGAAGAAGGAGAAATGGGTACCGTGGATTTAATTATAGGGAGTTTGTTGCCGAAGAAATTAGTTGAAGAACTGATGTTGCCATGGTTACTGCTGGTTCTGTGAAGAAGGGTTTGAGTGGATATGGAGTTTGGCAGCAGAACGATAACTCAGTTGTGATCGAGATAACAAGGAGAGCACATAACTCTTGGTTCAAGACTGAAGCAATTAAACAGGGAAGAGAAGGGTTTGTGTTGGTGATTGAATGGCTCAAATGGAGACTTGATTTCTTGTTCTGGAATGAATTGAATGATGGGTTTATGTCTATGTATGATATTATTTGCAGGGAAGGAGTACTCTGGTCCTCAGAAATCAGCAAGAGAGCAATTCCTCCTGCAGTAGCAACTCGCACATCAACTGTTTGATATAATGCTTGATTGAGCAGTTCTCTTCTGCCCTTGTTTTGGGACACCGTTAGCCATGGTTTGTGGATTTGTTTGTGAAGGTTTAGGACGTGATTTTCGATACTGGATGAATTGAAACGACGGGTTCTTGTTGAATGTGAGAAGTGCAGTGAAGGTGGTGTTGTGGTCGAATATAGAGACAAGGAAATGGTGGAACTGGCTACTATACCACAGCAGCAGCAAGGTAACTTGAAGGGTTTCTATGTGGTCAGGAATCAGGTCGAATTGGCGTCCATGAGAAAGGTTGGGAGCTCTACTTATCAAGGTGCTTCTCTCTGAGTACCTATAGTGGGTTCATGGAGTCGAGAATGAAATGTATGCGGTAGTTTGCGACGATGGAGTTGGTGTTGGCTAAGGGCGATGGTATAAAGGGTTCAGGCGTAAATGGACTATGGCAATCAAGGGTTTCAAGTACAGGGAAGAAGAATGATGGTTGCTACCATTGTTCGATGATGGATAGACTAAACTAACAGGTCTCTATAAATGGAAGCTTGCAGGGAGAGAAGAAATGGGTGTTGCTGGCCATGGTTCTCGTCGGTTATTGCAGAGGGTTAGATGGTGAACGGTTCTGGTGGTTGTTTCTGGTAAGTCCTGTAAAGATGAATGGAGGAGATTGGGGAGGATTTATGGTCCTGGTTCAATATGGCAGCAATAAGGCAAGGGTATGAAGAGGTCTGATACTCATTAGAAGATGGTATGGATTGGGACTTTGAAGCATCTATGAGCTGTTGTCATGGTGACTGTTAGTGGAAGTGACAAGGAAATTGTTAGTAAAGCTTTGAAGCTGAGAAAACAACAAAGAATGTTGTTGATGCGGTGAAAATGCAAGAGACTGAGGCGTGCACTGTTTGTCGAGCTGGTGCAATGGACTGGCGAGAATTGAATGGGTTTGGCAGTGAGGTTAGCTGGGCTTTCTTGGTGGACTAGGCTTATGGTTCAACTGGATCACCGGCAAACATAAAAATCAGGTGGAAAGGCGGTGGATTTCTGATATATAAATAGGGCGCAAGCAGCCAGGAGAGGGATATACCCCGACAGGGGAAAATAGGGTTTCGTCTTGTTTTCTTCTTATATTTTTCATGGCTTTTGAGAAAGCCATATCTTGCTAAATTTCTTGTTAGGGTATAGGGATGAAGTTGTAGATGTCGATTTGCTTGTGTTTCTTGAACAAAGTCTATATGTGTTTAATAAATAATGTTTGAGTGTCTCCATTAATGGTTTTTCGTTTAAATCCCATCATGATTTATGCCAAGTATATCTCATAGTTCGGTAATCAACGAAACCATTCTTCGACCTTGTTTACTATCGTCTTATGATTTTTCCCTGACTCTTTATGCCAAGTATATAGAGTACTTTGATATCTAATTTTGGGTCTAGACCAAACATCTATTTTTGGGAGTTACAAGGCTTTTGTGAAAGAGCACAATTAAATTCGCCTTTTCGACTTTGCAATGAATTCCCGAAACCTTAACATTCTCACAACTTTAATTTTTAATCATTATTGATTTCTCTCATCCATTATATTTTTCACGTTGATTCTTAATTCTACATCAGTATCTCAACACTCTCTGTGGGACAACCCGTATTTGTTGTTGTCTACAATCTCGACTCCGTGCACTTGCGGTATTACAAGAGTCGATTTTCCGATCGATCACTTATCATATTGGTGATCTGCTCAAAAACCCTTGAGCGTGCTAAAGCTTAAGATCTTTAGACACCCAAGGTGGTGGAGCTTATAATAAATATAAAGTTTTTAAAGAAAATCTTGAAAACCCTAGAAAAAATTTCCCCAAAGAATTTGAAAATCATAAAATCACAGGCAAACCCTAAGTTGTTTTAATCAGTCCCTGTTTCTAGCGCCAAACTGTGTGAGTATAAAATCTGCATAAACACTTCATACTCTACAACCATTAGATCTATGAGCCTAAACTTTTGTCCCAGTTGCATTATACGGTGTTTACATTAGTACAAAGGAGATAAGAACAGTATCGAGGCTAATTAACATTAGTAATTGTAATATAATGAAATGAACATAACAATAACTTGTATTTCTCTGAATATTAGTACATGGAAATGATGCTTAGGGATTTGAGGAGATGCTAACCTAATATTTCTCACACGCCTTAAGATTACACCAAAATCCAACCCTTACAATGGACCTCGAGCTCGCCTTATATAGGCCGAGTCGAAAGTGGATTCCAGCTAATAAGACAAACTACTCAATCGTGGGGATGTCAGAGTCTGCCGAGTAGGTCGGTGATCTTCGGGATGTATTTTCGAGGGTCTTCGCCACATGCTGATTTACCTTCGAGCCTAATTTGCTATCCCTGAAAACTCTTACGTCCCGAGCATTGCACTCCTTCGTCACCTATCTTTAGGTTACTTCTTCGAGTCGCTCTTTTTTTTATTTCTCGGATGTTTCGAGTGTCACTCCTTATAAGATTCCCTTATTGCGATCCTGGCATGTGCCCCTATGGTATTTTACCCTCTACACACGCATCTAAGATATATATGTAAAAGATGTTGACCAAAGGTTATTTTTCTGTGTTTTAATGATTCTGGAATTATTTGATGATTGTTAGGTCTTCTTAAATAATACCGATCTTTCCTGAGTCCACCAGATCCAGATGTGCTTGCGTAGAAGAGGCATATAAACTCTACCGTCTATTAAGGTGATTTGTTTTTCGTTTTAGGGGTTTGTATAATGTATCGCCTTGATTTTTTTATTTTTCGCTTCAGAGTTTTGTATAGTGAATTATCGAACTATAAATGAGGAGCTGGTACCCAATTTTCCCTGTGTGGAACACTGTTGGGTTTCTCCTAGGTAACAAGTAGAAGTTTATGTCTCACCTATCTGCAATTACTATCCAGTGGAACCTTGCTGGGGTTTATCCTAGGTACTAGGGAGATGTTGGTGCTAACTTGTGACTATAAAACATTTGCTTCTTATTTTATAAATTCTCTACTTTCTGGTTGTATGTATTCTAGCATCAGTAAATGGTGTGTTTTACTAAGATTTTGTATGTCGCTCATATACGTGTTTGTATTTACCATTTTTATGGATTGTTACCAAAAAATTGAGTATGTTAGAGATACTTATATTCGTTGCAGGATAACCACAATTTTTCATACTTTTATTTTCTTTATAGGTGTATGAATGGTTAACGAGAGTGAATTACGTTTTTGTCATTGAAGTTCAATCACACTCCCTCATCTAGTCCAGACTGTAGGTCTATAGAATTGTAAAGCGTTGTTTTCAATCTGTTTATCCTGATTCATGCTCCCAATTACGTTTGATTCGGTTTGGTTTTGTTGTACAGCTTTCACAAGAATTTAAATGAATAATATGGAAGCAGAATAGCTGATAAAGTCGAGCCCATGGTTTGGGTAGAGAAGCCAATTCACAACCTCAGGTTTGAACTACTGGGTGAAAGTCATGTTATGGAAGTGGTCGTGGTCGAATAAAGTTATCTGTCAAGTCTTTCCATGCATCGACATTATCCTTCTAAGATGAGTTGGAATTCATTAATTTAGCTTCTGACTATTTAAGCTTGTTTGCCTTTTGTTCTCTGAAAGCAAATTTACAGAATCAACCATCATATGGGTGAATTAGCCTCCAAATACTTCCAATCACTAACTATCCATGATGTGTTTTCTGTGCTATACGTTCAACTATGAGAGATCAGCAAGAGCGACCATTAGAATTTTGGGAAAGAAATTGGGTAAGTCATGTTTCATTTCAGTTAAGGCACTATAACTGCTTCTAATATATTTGACAAGAGGTTTTGAATTCAATCGTTTTAGCTCTCGGGTGTTCCGCTTAGGATAAAATGGCTAGCTTGTGTCTTGAAAAATTCATGTGGGACTGAGAATTGCACCATCTCGGTGTATTAACATGCAATCGAGGATCAGTGCACTCATCCAAGACTCAGCAAGGCTTATTCCTTTGGCTGGTAAGTTTCTATATGAAACTTGATTAGGTTATTCATTATCCATCCTGACATTCTTAACTTAACTTCATCATCATATAAGACTTTGATTTTTTTCCCACTGGCCTACGGATCTAAGCATGGTAGATCTAAAATGGAAATATAATTTGATGAATTTCTTGCAAGGTTGATGCCTGGAAAAGTGCTATAGTGAGTTGGCAATAAGCTTTCTCTCGGATGAACTGTGCACTTCTGTAGTAAAAAAATCTTGTATCGTAACTTGACTCGACTCGACTCGACTTGACATTTTATTTTATTTTTCCCTGTTTATGCAGCCAAACAACATCATAGCGGCAGAGTTTGAAGCACATGCATCTTCACTAAACATGACCTGAAGTAGGCACGCATTGAAGTGAAGCTCTGAAACCCTGTTGGAGGCTCCCTACTAGTTTATGCGAACATATTTTCATGCATTGATGTTACTTACTGATTATATTGATTTGTGCTTGTTATCAACTCTTAATAGATCCATATACCAAGTTTACTGTAAACTATCTTCATTATTGTCAGGATATTATCAGATTTAATGCCATTTATAAATTTTATTCACATTATTTGTTACTGCTTTGCGTACTTTTTACATGTGTGAAGGAATTTTGGTCAAGGTTTGATCATGTAATTTGTGTCCAATAAATTTTTCTGGCCATATTGTGCAACTAAAATCGGTGACCAGTGAGCAACCCTGTCACGGTGTACAACTAAAATCCGTGACTAATTGAAGTTGTGGCCACAGAATAAAACTGAAATCCGTGACTAATTGAAGTTGGGTCATGGTGGACTAGTTAAATGGCCACGAATCTTACCGTGACAAAAATAGGGCACTTTTGGCCTCGCAGCCTTTAGTCACGTTTTTTTCAAAATTGAAATACCGTGACTATAGACCTTTGGTCACGGTAAATTACCGTGACTGAAGGCCATTTTTGTACTAGTGACACCTAGAGAATTAAGTGAAGCAACGATGGACATGACCCCGGGCGAAAGCGAATGTTTGGTAAATCTCTCTGAGCCAATACTACGAACGTTGCGGAAACAACAACAAAAATACGAAGAAACATGGATAACCAAAAGGACACCTGAAGCGCAGCTAATCTTCAGCGGAAACAACTACAATGATATCAACTACCCGTATTTCGACCTGCTGGTCTTAACACTTGAGATCGAAGGTGTTACAACATTGCTCGGTTGAACCCACTAGCGTTGGTATGTCAAGTCAGTTGTCAAGTTTAGTTGTCAAAACACGATCCTTGATTTAGTATGCAATATCATTCTCGGACTAGGATAAACTATTTAATGAGACGAACACCATTTGAAGACCAAAGACCGGAGCTTACACACTTGATATTTATCGTTCTCTCGTCAAAAGGTTGGAAAGGTTCTCCTTGATTTCATATCTACCATTTCTATCAATACTAATAATCGATGATGTTGTATATATATTGATCCTTGAAGGATTGAATTATTAGTTCTCTTGGCACAATGATTTATCCATAGTGTTTCAATGTTATAGAATTATAGTGGGAATAGAGTTAGTTTTTGAACTATTACCCAACAGAGTTCGCATTCCAGTACGCGTTCATATGTTGTGAGAAAAATTCCTGAACTCTACCATGGCTAAGGAGTTCGCGTTCCAAAATGCGTTCATACCATTAGGTTTAGTTTTCTGAACTCTAATAAGCCATGCTATGTTCGCGTTCCAGAACGCGTTCATAAGTAGCCAAAGTTAAAACTTCTTTTTGAAGTTTGCCTTATGATCACGTTCCAGAACGCGTTCATACTACGCCTTCAGAACTCATGTCCACTATTAATCTTTCATGTCCACTTAACCCTATGCGGACCCAGTACATGGTTTACTTGTTAGAATTTTGGCACAACCTTCTCATCGATCAAGGCGAGTCTTCTCACTACCTAAGGTCACTTTGGCTAAAGGCGGTTCGAGAAGATTGGTCGGACTTTTAAAAACTTTATGGACATCTATTGTTCGAGAACTTACTTTAGCCCTACTCAAGGTTGCTTAAGTTGTAAGCAGAGCCTCCCTTAACGATCAATATAAATAAATGACCTTCTGCAAAGATATAACTGTATTCTCTACACATTATTGTGTATCCTTGCATAAAGATTGGTCGTCAACTCGAAACCTATTTTCTTTGGTTACGACTATTGAAAAGACATCACATGAGGATCGTGAAGCACATATCGGATTTAATAATCCTGATTTTGTATCTTGGGTCGATTTTATTGTTAATAAATCAATCAATCAATAAAGACCAAGATTTGATAGAAACTTCGTACGAATGCACAAAGTTATAATTCATAGAAGTTCCATAACGCAATCACGAACTAGGTCTTGTATTAAGTTCGTTACGCGTTACAAGGTAAAACTAGTTAGGCTAGATCAATAAGCCTTGGTTGATATATCGATTTCCATTAACCTTGATATAATTTAAAGGAGGTCATCTTTCGTATTCTTCGTTGAAAGAAGAATCGAGTACAACCAGGCGTCCTGTTAGAGGCAGGGTAGCGGTAGTCTTCATGAAGAATTGTGGAGCAACTCTTAGCTATAAAGGAACTTAGCCAAGAGAATTAAGTGCGTAGGTTCTTGCGGGAGTCGACAGACATAGGAGTATAACAGTAGCTGAATTGCTTGGAGGGTTTAATTCAGTCTCAATTACATTCGCGTCCGAAGTCTGATGGTTGGCTAGTGTCTGTATTTGCTTAATAGTTTATGTGTTCAAATCTGGACTAGGTCCCGAGTTTTTTCTGCTGGATTGCGGTTTCCTCGTTAACAAAACTTTTGGTGTCTTTCTTTACTTTTACCTTCCGCATTATATTATCTCTGATCGATATAATTAAAGTATTGCAAGTTTGTACGTTGGTTAAACCTTCGAGTGAATCCTTATCTTTGAGATTTACAAGAACTTCTGCTTATTGCAAGTCGGTTCTTCAATAAAGAACTTGACTCAGGTTATTACTTGAATATTGATTTGTTAGATCGTTCAAGTAATCTAAACAACTAGGTTCATGAATTCAAAAGTTGGTGGTGTACTTGGTATCCCCTCATTTTCAGAAGAATATGAGAAAAAACGCGTACTAATCGATGTGGGAAGCTCTGTCGTCATTCTCTTCTACAATACCCTCCAACAGATGAAGATGAACAACCTCAGTCTATAACAGTCGCGAGACGATGTATTCAGTTTTGATGTGAGAATAACAGAGCCGCTGGTATCACTCACACTAGACGTCAAGGCAGGACCATCAACAATCCCTACTCAGTTCACGATGATCCATGCAAGCTCAATGTACAATGCGATTCAGGGCGTAAATGGATACATCTCATTAAGGCATTGCCTTCCACATTCCACCAAAATTTATAATAGTCTACCCCAGAAGGAGCTGTAGAACTAAAAGGCGATCAAAATGTAGCAAGGAAGCGCAACCGAGAGCATAGTCGCAAATGCATCTTATTCGCAAAAACAAATGAAATTAGTACGGAGGAAGCAAGACCCTGCTTGGATAAAAGAGGAAAAAAGATTACAGATCGACGATACATAAGACATCACAAAATAACAATTAGCGGGTGCGGAAAAACGCCCACAAACAGTCAATAACGGAAAATCCAAGACAATCAACGTAGGCGCGAATAAAGAACAAATCTGCTTCAGATCGGAGCCTCATTTATTTGCGTGGAGCGTAGAAGATATGTCGAACAAAAACTGGACGTCGCATGTCACACATTCGAAATAAAGCTGGAGGCAAAGCCAGTAAAACAAGCGCGGAGGAGATTAACGCAAGATCTTAAGAAGCTAGTGGAAGAGCAAATATATGGGAGAAAAAAAACAGGGTTCATCAGGGAAGTCTGTTACCGAAATGGGTAGAAAACATGGTGATCGTATCAAAGAAAAACGAAAAAAGCTCTGCATATGCGTCGACTCCACGGATCTCAACAAAGCATGCCCGAAAGATAACTACCCCTTGCCGAACATCACCCAACTTGCAGACTGAACGACAGGGTACTAGTTATTCTCTTTAATGGATGGATATACTCCAATTACAACAAGATACCGATACATACAGAGGATGAAGAAAAAACGGCATTTTTCGCTCTTGAAGGATTATATTGTTTCAGAGTCATGCCTTTTGGCTTGAAGAACGCAGGAGCATGATACTGTCATGTACCTGCCAGTACTGACAAGATTGGATTTGAGTAACCTCTTAATCCTCACGGATCAAGCCTACTGGTTCAGTGATGAACACTACCTAAATCAATAAACGATTCAATTTGATTAAGATTCAGAATGTCTTATCCATTATAAACCCTGAGCTTATATAACTAGATATTCTTGACTAGATCCTACAGCTAACAACCTACACGTGGCTAAGCCAAACACGCCCATACAATATATAAGTACACCCATAATTATACTAAGAGCAGACCCACATATACTCCATATGGACACACTTTCCCTAACCCAGGTACATGACATTACACTCCCCGTCAAAACATCCTTGTCCTCAAGGATGAAGGATAAGAAGGAAACACAGTTACGAAAACACAGCTGCCACTTTCTCTCAAGCGCCACTTTCTCTCAAGCAGAACAAGAAATGTGATCTGCAACTCCAACAGCAAGGCTAACTGATTAGTCATTTGGAAAAATATATTTTTGGAATTCACAAGCCAATTATCTTCAGAGCCCAGTGCTTGGTAGACATAATTGGAAGCATCACTTGCAGCAATTGACTGCCCCAGCGCCATAATGTAGTTTCTCCCTCTATTTCGATTAGTAGTCGTGATTGTATTCTGCTTATTTCCTAAAGGCAAACTGCTAACAAGACTGTCCACTAGCATTTTCTTGAGAAAAACAACCACCACCCTGTCATATCCAGCTGCAAACATAGTAACTGACAGCTTAGGGCCCATTTTACCATATGTCGTTACTTGCCAGTACTGCACCACAACTCTGTACCATAATACAATTATTATGGCAATGAAGAGATAAACTAGGCTTCCCAGAGCTCTTA
>JAJJMA010180850.1:0-14965 GCA_023529015.1 Papaver nudicaule
GTCTTCATTGAAGAGATAACATTGTTTATTAACAATATAAGTGTTTGGGTGCCTGTAGCTAATAAGTCTCATTATTAAGGTTACTAGTTGAGTGCACGTGCGTTGCACGTTGGCGAATAAAAATAGCATAACTGGGGGGTAAATGCTTAGTTCAGAGCTAGGTTGGAATGGTTCAGAGGAGTCAAATTCTAAACGTTTGAGCTGGACTCCGAAAAACACCAAGCTCATTGCATTTTGGAATACTCACCAATAGTCAATGACCTCAACTAGGATGCTAGTTAACCTACATGACTGCTGTCATAGCTATCTTAACACGTAAATGATACTAATAAGCTTTTGAGTGGGCATGTAATTTTTGATTCTCATAGATTTTCTCTTCCTTTTTTTTAATTTCTAGCAGGTCGATGGCTTGTCCGATTTTTTTTTTTTTGTAAGTGCGTACACCGAAAATACGGTGTGTTTAAGTCATCAACGATGACGGATCAAACAAACGAATACAGTGTACGGATAACTTGGACATGCAGCTTACAGTTACACCAATTATGTTGCTATTGTCTCTTACAGCATTACTGTTGTGCACTGCACACACACGCACAAACATCTGTCGTCCTGTCTCGGCATTGTTTTTTCGAGTTAGAATCCAAATCCAAATCCAAATCCAAAACCGAAACAAATCATGACTTATGAATTCACACATCTGTAATTTTACAACTTGTTATGCATATACAATGTTGATGATCTTGTGTTTGACGTGCGTGTCACCATTGAAGATTATCTCGATCAGACAGGCTTGACATACTCTTTCTAGCCTTAAGGAGACATGCAGGAACTATTTACAACCTGGAATAACTTCACCTTTAGTTCATTGGAATGGGGCAGAGAAAAGGTTATTGGAATGCAGCATTTATGCAGGCAAAGGTAGATTAATGTAACGGAATCGATTACATAAGGCATGGGTTTGTTAGATCATTACAATCATGACCAAAAAACTATTTCTAGATTCTTTGACACATTTCCTCGAACACTTACAAAGCACCATTGGAATCCTTAACAAATTTAGGTGATTTTAATGTCTAACAGTGAGATACTAAACATGATTAGCAGAATATCTTTGGGAAATATAGTCGAACATCTTGAATACATTAAATTTACTTACCAATAGAAAGATGGTTCCAATCCATAATTCGTAAACAATCTCGATTTGGGGAAAATAGAAGAAGAATGTGAGAAGCATAAAGTTGAAGACTGATACGTGTCGAATTGGGGCAAATAGAGAAGAAGCTGAAGGTGTAAATCAGAAAGAAAATGTCGACGAAGAAAAAAGAGAACGAAGACGATGAACATAAAAGAAATCGCAAGTAGTCAGCAGTTATTGATACGTATGTGCCCCTTTCGGAAATTATACGACAAACATATTAGAAAAATGAAACGCAGAGGGGTTATTTTGTCTTTTCAGGTGCGAAAAAAATTTCAAACCGGACAGACGAAAAATGAAAAGGCGAAGGGGTTATTTTGTCTTTTGAGGTGCGAAAAAAGAGTTCACATCGGACAGACTTTTTTTTCGGCATTTCTTTGAATCTAACGGTTTCGTTTTAATATTAATGAAATCAATGGCTACGAAAGGGGGAGCTTAAAGAAGTGTTGTTTGCTTTAAAAGAGGGGGAGATATGACAAGATGTCCAAAGACTGGCTCGTACGAAATAACATAACAAACAGTGTAAGCAAAATAATTCAAACCATATTCTAATGCAGAACAAGAAACGATAATTCGGCAAGCACACACTTATAATTGCTAAAGTAAAATTTACACATCATAGTAGATAGAGAAACATATACAAGTCCACTTTTCAGCTAACAACAAACAAACTATAGGTGGGGTTCATGTTCTGGTGAAGGATCTCATACGAGGATAGTGTACAAGGTCTCTCATTAGACCCTTGGATCCCTTTAGGATTGATTCTAAGTCTCAAAGAATGAATTGAAATCACAATATACTGCTCTATAAAAACATGTTTCTATTAGCCAATTCGTAAATAGTGAACATATGTAATGCTTACCTTTTCTTTTGCCCGATAATCTTGTTGTCCTACGCATGTCATCCACTGCCACAGGCGCCTCCTACAAAAATTATAATAGCTTATCTAGGAGTGCATTTAATAACATTATCATTAACATTGAAGAACACTGCTTATCATTGAAGTTTAACATAAAAGACAAGATAATATTTTTCTTTTCTTTTTTAACAGTTTGAAGCAACAAATTACCACATCATCCTTTGTAGTTTCCCATTCTGGAATATCAACAGGAACTGAACCATCATGTTTGTCATCGTACATCTCATAGTCGTGGTTTGTAACCTCACACTCTGGAGCAGCAAGAGGAACAGATTCATCCCGTCTATCGTCGTATATCTCATAGCTATTTGATGATTCGTGAAGCGGTATACCAAGGAGGAAAAAAAAATAATCTAGTAAGAGATCTTTGAAACAAGTACTCAGATAGAGTATAGTGAACTTCTAAGAAAATGATGCACAAGAAAAATGAAAGGAGGCTGGAACGTTTTATGAAATATCTATAAAAACAGACAAGAAGATGATGCACGCCAGTATGATGCATCAACACCAATACAGTAAAAAAAACTGGGCCCTGGACGCAATTATTGAAATTTCTGAGACATGAAAGTGGGCATGTACAAATAGTGCAATACATAACTCTGCAGTTAGAGTAAAAATTCAAATAGAAAAATGTGCCACTAGCTCTAAACTTCCTGAGGGATCTTAGAATGCAGTGTAGGAGATCAAACCCCAAACCTACTTAGCTAGATGCTTATCGACCTAAGCAGAAAAACATAGTTGGTGCTACTGCTAAGTTGTATATGGATTAACTTCTTTAAATAAAGCAGTAAGGAATTCACCACTCTTTTGCTCGGCTCATCGCTAAATTAGAACCATACAAGAACAATAATCATCAGAGTGATGAGAGCGAACCAAGTATCAAACACTAAACATGCCTGAACCTCAAGCATCTGCAAAGAATAAACTGTAAACCATTTGACCTCTACAGGGACGGTATATATTGGTCAAATTCTATTACATAATTTATCCTTGTTTTTATTCGATAGGGTAAGTAATTCACTCATTCATGTAGTGCGTATTCTAAGAAACTTCGTTTAGCATCCATACGTTGTCATATTTGTAAGAATTCTATTTAAAAAACTCTCTAAAGTAGGAAACTACAGATGCAAAATTGGCCACTTGTGGAAGCTAACTCACTAAGACCACTACGTGATTTTCATCAATCCATGTATGATTATTATTAAGAAGAACAATCCAAACCACTGAGTAAGAACATCAAACCGTTCCTCCAGATTTAGATCACAACAGGTAGATACAAAACAAAGAGTATTAAGTCAAGGAATGTACGTTTGCATCAGCAGTCCCTTTTCCAAACACCGTTTCTTCGCAGACATCTCGTCATTAGTGCGAAGAGCAGCAGCAGCAGCTGACTGTTTGAGATATTCATAAGCTTCCTAATAAATGATGAACCAAAAAATGCTAAAATCAGAATGAATTTACAGAAGAGGCTAAGACAAATCCAAATCCAAAGAGAAGCATAAGTGCATAACATGGTGAATATAATGTGGTTTAAAGTTTGGACTACATTCATCTACGAATCTACTTGGGCATTTGTTAGAGTATCAAATAGCTCAATTAACATTCAGCCTCGTACCCCCAAATTCTTTACCCTTTTGAATCTTCTAAGAGCAAGCACTATGGTTCCTATTCAATAGAGAATTCTCTATTGAATAGAGATAGGCAACTACTATGGTGCAAAATATCCCTATTCAATAGGGATAGAGAAGGATTTCTCTATTGCCTGCTACCAATTCGTAGCAGGCAATAGGAATAGAGATGCGAGGCGGAAATCCAATTCCCGTAAAATTTTAAAAAATCCTTATAATATTTTCTGTGCGGAATCGAGTTTCCGTAATGGGGATGTGGCGGAAATTCGATTTCCGTCTCGAAATAGCTAAGACCACGGTGGTTGCCATTTTTCGACATTTCTGCCATCCCTATATCTTTATTTAATAGGGATGGCTTGTGGCACCATAGTGCTTGCTCTAACCCTGGTGTGTCATGTTAACTATTTCTGTGAGACATATTTCTAAGTGGTTTCTTTACCCTAACACTGCAAAATTACTGCTAATTAAATTCAACAATAACTAACTGAAATTCAACAAAACCGTGATAACGAACCTCGTAGGGATCAGGAGTCCTATTTCCTTGGTCCTCCTCGCCCTCGTCCAGTTCTGCGACAATGTTTGAGTCGTAATTCCCCAACAACATTCAACCCAATCTCACGAATTTCATCAAAACACCTAGTTTCTAGCTCTCGATCTTCTTCTTCAATCATTGTTTTTGGATTCTTATTATGCTCACCGTGTTGTTGTTGTTCTTGGTGCTCTATTTCTGCTGGTGGTTCTGGTTGTTGTTTTGGGTTGTTGTTCTTCTTGTTAAGCTTTATTCGAATCACCATTCTTCTTCCATTACTACTACTTTGATTTCTCTCTGCTTTCTCTTCTGCTTCTCTAACTGCTGCTGCTGTTGCTGAACCACCTCGTCGAAGTCCACTTCGCAACTCTCGCATACTTTCAACAAATTGAAAAAAGAAACCCTAATTTCAAAATTGGGAATCCCCCGAATTTTGTAACTCAGAATAAACACTGGAAAATCAACACCAAGGAGTAAGTAATTTCTTACTTGAAATCAATTGCGGAAGTTAATGGTTATTGAAATGGGTTGAGCTGAAGACAGTAGAAGGCGGCGGGTGGTGGTGGTGGTTTTTGCTGAAGGCTGGGTTGCACGGACTCGGACACGGAGACGCGGACACGACACGACACAGACGCGGACACGAGCGAGGTCTCAGAATTAATGCTAAGAGAAGTAGTATAAATTGATGAAAATATACAACCTACACACAAAAGCGTGAATGGCTCAATGGTTAAGCTCCTTGGGGGATTATGACCTTGAGAGTTCCAATCTCAAGGGAGAACATACTAAATTTTCACTTAGTAGAGAGTTGACTGAGTTGACCGCGTCTATGCGTGTCGTGTCTGCGTCCGTGTCCGACATGAGTCTGACGCGGACTCGGACCCAAAATCAACGCGTCTGTGCAACCCAGGCTGAAGGTAATGGTTCCTGAAATTTCATATGAGCCACCCGTCACTAGACTCACTACCAGGTGTAAAGAACTATGGGACTGGTCAACGGTCAGATTAAGAAAGCGTACATTGGTAAAGACTCAAAGTCAAAAGAAATTCCATGCGCCTTCCCTTAAAAAGTAGCATGACACATCAGCAAAGTAGCAAACCAAGTCTAATGGGAAGTGCTAGACACATCAGCTAAATTTTACTTCGGCGCTGAATAATATAGCGGTGGGGCGCTACATGATAAAGCACCAGATAATCTCAGCCATCAGATCTGGAACATATGGTATTAACCATCAGATCTAGTGAGAATATTCGTTTGGGCGCTATATCATTGAGCGCGAGTTCACTTTTTGGGCGCTACATCATTGAGCGCCTAAGAGCAAGCACTATGGTTCTCTATTTGGGAGAACTTCTCTATTGAATAGAGAAATGCAACTACTATGGTGCAAAATTTCTCTATTCAATAGAGAAATTGGTTGGCTTTGCTATTGCCTGCTACGGATCCGTAGCAGGCAATAGCAAAGCCGAAGCGAGACGGAAATCCAATTCCCGCAGGGCGGAAATCCAATTTCCGCACAAAACTTTTTACGGAAATCCGATTTCCGCCCAGAATTCATGCGGGAATTGGATTTCCGTCCCATAAATAATACCGTTTGACCTTTTTTTCCTTACACCCCCTCTACACCTCAACATCCAACCATCCATCTTTCTATTTTTTCATGACCGTCAGATCCCCAACGACTCTTTTTTTCAAAATTCAAAAAAAATAGCCGTTGGGATCTCTTCTATATAAGAAAATTCACTCTCTTTGACAAATCCACCCCAATCAATCTTGTTTCTATTGATTCTTTATTTCTCCCTTCAAATTTTCAAATTTTTTTCATCACCAAATCAAAATGGCGACCAATTACAGCAAGTTAGAAGATCTAGCAATTACTTACTCTTTCATTCGTTGCCGAATGAATGGTATGGTGGGAGAAGTGGAACCTTGGCAACCGGCGTTTTGGATTCGTGTTTTTGATGTGTTCGTGAGAGTTTCAAACAATCCAAATGGTAGAGATAGAAAAAGAATTAGAAGGCGATGGAACCGCATTAGTGGAGACATCTCCGAGTTTTGTCGAATTATGAGAGCTATGTACCAAACAAATACAAATGCGTCACCCGAAGAATTGGTCACTCTATCTCTTGCTCGATATTATGAGCTCAATAACCGGGCATTCGTGTTTGGTGAATGTTAAAGATCGAGGATTTACAATGATGTGTTATTAAATGTTAAGAGCAACGTGATGGAATCTATTTGGCAAGATATTAGTAGTTTTTTTTTTCATCTTTGCAATGTAGTCATGTACCAATCAAGTTAGCAAAATAAAAAGTACTGATATTAATTCCAAGTTTCAAGTTAGCAAATAATAAGTTTTCAATAGATTACAACTAAACTAAAAATCTCGAGCATTCGGGTTGTTGAGCAATCCAGTGAACGTTCCTACTCCCTCACCCTCAGCCATGTCCCAGTCAGCATTCGGGTTAGTAGTAGTAGTACTTTGTGGCCAAGGTGGCCAAGTTGGTTGCACATATTGTTCAGTTTGTTGCACAAATTGCTGGCTCCGATATTGAGATAAAGGAAATTGTTGGTAATCATGCGAACCCTGAGAAGTCGTAGGTGCTTCTTGGGGTCGATAAAAATCTCCGGGTGGAGTTTCCCTAACAAAACTGCTGGTATTACTGCTGGTACTTGCACTCTCATAGAACGGATGATAAGCTTCCCCAGGACCAATGTAAGGTAGCTCCCGACGAACTGAACTAGAGCTAGAAGATCCCTCCATTTGATGGTGGAGGTCCGCTGTATGGTCATACATAAAACTGTTCAGTGCATCATACTTGTTGGCGAGATGATGACTATACTTGCACCATTGTTCCTGTTTCATGACCCCAATCGTATTAGCATTTTGATATGAATAAAAACAAAATATCGCAATTCAAACATAAAGTAGTATTTATATTTATACTTACCGTTGTACCCACAGACGCATCATATTGGTGTACCTCCTTCATGTACTCCTCGCCTAGCATTCTTTTCATTGCTCTACCATCATTGCCATAAATGACAGCATAAGGCGGCTCCTCAATTGGAAACCGTGGATGGAGAGTTGAAATATACTCTGGAACATATTTACATTGAGTAAGGCTCGGTTGATCGCGAATTGGAGGTTCCACACGCGCAACATAAACATTCCCAGCATGCACAACTGAGGGCAAATAAGGTCCAATAGAATGGCTATTCCACCATTCATAAAACTCATCTTCTGTGGTCTCGCAGTAGTGAAAAGTATTGTGTCCACCACCCACATAATTTCCCATTAATTCTGAGGTACCACTCAATTTTGGCGGTGGATCAATGGGAATTACTACTTTTCCCTGCGTCTGACGAAGACATCGTTCCCCTAGGTACATGAAGTATTCTCGGTCGATCGGATCATAAAACGAACATCGTTGAAGGGAAAACCTTCTAGCCTCTACAACATCTCCAATCCCATAGTGGCTACTACGATTCCACGGCAGCCATTTGATACTACGTTGATCGATAGAATCCAAATGGTTCCGAGCCAATAACAAAGAGTGAGGACTGTATTACTACTTTGTGATCCGGTACCCTTCTTCATATGTCCCTTGTCACATAATTTTAAAGCAGGGAAGAAATCGGGATTACTTTGACCCTCGTCTGTATTTGGCTTCAATACAGGTATATACGACCAAAACCAAGGCTGCAAAAACACGAAGAAAAAAATATCAATGATAAGAAGCGTTCAAGTTTGTTGTTGTATAAACAGGAAATGTTTACGTACCAATAAAATGTACCAGAAGCATTCCAATTCGCCGGACTTCTTGTGTGTGACCACATTATCCAATGCTGAATACAACCTTCCCATTATTGCTTGACCCCAATCGTAAGTGTTTACCTTTTCCAAATCAACCAGTAATCTAAGCCAACTTAACAGAGCAACATCATTCTTGTTTGGAAACAAAACATTGCCGATCACCCACAACAGAAACATCCGAGCAACGTTCTTCACATCAGAATCTTCCCATTGATCTAAGGGGGTCTCTTTCCATGTCAAAATGTAGTTTTTGATCACACTCAACTTAATCCCAGATTTTTGGTTAACACATTCCTAACATAGTCTCTAGTTTCATCATCAGTAACCACATAATATCCTTCTTGATTAACCTGCGGACCTGTTCGTTGTTCTTCTTGCACGGTGTTATCTCTATCTTTTTTCTTTGGTGGTTTTACCAACGGAAGTAGAAAATCAGTGTATATATGGCCAAATTCTGCCCAATCCTTAGCTTTGAAATCGATCAAATCAATAAGTTCACCCCTTCCAACAGCTATACATGTAAGCATAGTAAAATCCCAAGGAGTCAACCCAATTTCAAATCTAGGAGCATGAAAGGTATGCGTGGTGTACCACCATCTCTCAGCAATGGCGCTTACCAATCTACTATCAGCACTCCCTGGATACTCTACTTCAAATATCCTGCCAAACCCACAATTATCGACGATTCTCTTACATTCCGAATGTCGACTTACAATTTTGTATAGCTCAGGAAGACCAGCTGCGCTACCTCGGGTATTGATTTGACCCTTGTCTGCTTCCGTAGGAAGTTTTCTAATATGCCTATTAAAGTGCTTCGACGATACGATTGTAGTTGCATCTATAGTAGGGATCATGTTGAACAACAATTCAATCCTACAATGCATAAGAGCAACATCAAATGCAATACAATCAACAATTGATGATCAAATTACAATATATATTCATTCTCAATCCTACAATGCATGCATATAATCATCAAATTCAAGCCATTTCAACATTTCAAGCAATTTCAACCTAAATCAATAACAATCACCAATCATATATAAGAAACTATGATATATGTATGTTAGCATAACATCAAAGAGTTGATTTGGTTGCATTTAATCATTCAAATACGTTCAAAATCATGATCAAACGAAAAAAAAACCAATTTAAAACCCTAGAATGAAGAACTCACCTTTATCAAAATTTCTTGATGAAAATTGAAATTGATTGCTTCTATATAACCTTCCTTGATTAGTGAACGCACCCTTTTGATTTCGTGGGTTAATTTGACTCCAAACTGATCAAAATTGAAATTTTGTGGGAGAAGAAGAAGAGAAAACGAGGAAGAAGAGAAACTCAAATGAGCAGCAGGTCGCAGGTTTTCTGTCTAAAAACCTCTTCTTTACGGAAATCGGATTTCCGCAGGTCAAAAGTCAAGCTTTGACTGCGCGGAAATCCGATTTCCGCAGAATTTTTTTTACGGAAATCGGATTTCCGCCAAAAAAATCTGCGGAAATCCAATTTCCGTCTCCAAATAGCTAAGACCACCGTGGTTGCCATTTTTTCGCCATTTCCGCCTTTCCCTTTCTCTATTCAATAGAGAAGGCTTAGGCAACCATAGTGCTTGCTCTTATTTAAGGGAAGTGGAATTTGAAGTTGGGGTTTAGGCCACGCTTTTAAGGGAAGTTGAATCTCCATTAGACTTAGCCTTACCAGGGTAAACTTATCAATGCATACCCAACGTGGGTTAGCCATGTTGGCCAGGAGTCTAGATTCTCGTATAGAGTCTCTGCTCTAAAATTTGAGTTGGGAGATCTCACAAAAACTCTTTTATGGTAAACAAGGCCGTAGCATGACCCTTTGTATACTATGTTATAGCTTGATCAAAAGCTAGTGTCCATGAGACATGGATGGTTCAAATTAGTTCATATAATTACTAACTCATGGAATTCTGAGCATTTTTCATCTACAATACTTAATTTTTCCTTTTATACGATTACTCCACACAACACAACCTTCGCTTTGGCAACCAATTACTTCTAGCCCTACCCAAAAAAGAGCTCTTGATCGGTACCTGGTCTGAATATGGTACTGTGCTCAAAAATTTCCTAATTACCCCAACTTTTTGCCACCCCAAAATTTGCGTACTAACGTCCCAAGATGCACCCCATGACCCAGAGTCAATGTGAACCATAATCTGGTGATGACAAAAAGATTCGACGCAAACAGCCGCACCGTGTAAATTGATCCAATTTTCCGCACATGATCACAGTTGTACAAGGCTATTCCAAGTTAACCCTAAAAGAAGGTTAGATTCAGGGGCCATTTAGGTAAATCACATTCTTGTTTCCCCTTCTTGTGTTGTCTCTATATAACAAAGATGCCCTAGCTGCCTATCATATCAGTCAGTTGATGTTCTAGAGAGAAAAGAAGTGAGGGCGGCGATTTTGGACCAGAAAAATCTCTTAGATTTGTTCAGATCTGTAATTTTGTTTTGTGTGTTAGAACCTTTATGCATACTTTAGAAAGATCACACACAAAATGGCTTGCAGCGTAATGATATTTTCTCTCATGGTTTCAATTTATAAGATTCAAATCCTTTCATTACAGAAAGAAATCAGATCCTTGTTGATACCGCACTTGTCTATAATCTGCACCTGAGGTACTATTACGTTGTCTCTCTATATAGATTCTATTTTTATTTTATCATACACTTTTGAATGTTACATTAAGCTCATCTCATTTTTGATGAATTTTACAGATCTCTAATGCTGAAGAAAATCTCTGGTTTCTCGTAATCTCTCGTTTCTCAAAATTGCAACAGCTGCATAACCTTGTAGTGGAGGAACTGAGGAAGAACCTTCATTTTCGTTTTAAGCATGGGAATAAGCATGGCTTCTAATGAGAGGGTGCTGATTTACCCGAAGGTGTATGAAAAATCCATTTAATAAAACACAATACCTCTTTTTCCTATGACTTTAGATCTTTACCACTACATTTCTAATGGGGATTGCAAATTCGCTTGGGGGTCTACTAAACCATAGGCAAAAGAGGTTTTGTATGGATTTTGATACAACCTCAAATAAATCGACACCCCATTAAGAGCCATGAAATTTCCAGCCTTTGCTTCTTTAAAAGTGAATAACTAGCTCTATTGACCAACCATGGTCTCTTTTTCATTCATGTTACTTCTTTAGTTTTTAAATTTCAAATTTCCATTCTTTTAAGCCTTTTCCGTTGAATGTACACTACTACTGTTGATTTGAGTGGGGGAAGGCTCAACAAATCGACAGCCTTAGGTCTCATTGAGCTTGCAAATGAAAGTTTATCTACTGCATCCATATTAGTCTATACAGAGACAGTAATTTAAAACACCAAGCCTGACTTGAATTGAATGGATGAGTAAGAAAACGAATAGACTAAGCCTTTTCCAAGGATTATAGGCATATGAATTCTAAACCACATTCGCTATACCAACCACAACCACCTTCCATATAAGCAACAGACAACAGTTTATCATAGTGAAAAACCTAAACAGGAGAGACACCCAAATAATGTAAAGAAAATACAAAAGAGATGATCAGGCAAAATAATATAGGAAATAGAGCAACAAAAACTGCTCTAATATTACTCAACTGAGCATGAAGCCATGAACAACTACTTCTAGCAATGATGTTCATGCATATGCACATAGTTGACAATTGAAAAGAGTTTACGTGATATATACAGAACCACGTACCAGAAGGGTCACAATATTTACATTCTAACCAAACACTACGGAATCAAAAACTTCCCAAGTACCCAAACGACTGAGCATTAAGGAAAAAGCATCAACGACTAACATATTCTAACTGGAATTGCATTGTCTGCCTGTGTATCTAAGTGGGCACATACTCCTTACAACTGTTTCACTTCTGCAAAATTATTCCTACATTCACTATGGAAATTAATATTTTAGATCTGAATAGTAGAACCGCACCCTGGTAACATAAGGCATGGTGGAACAGCACCCTAGCAAAATAACGCTGCAATATTCTCGGAAGAGCAAATGGTTCGATATCAATAACCCCATTTTAGAAAGACAAAGAAACTATATTCGGGGTCTTCGGTCCAACTTTAATATAACCTTTCAAATTCAAAAAAAAAAAGTAACTCTATTCTGTTAAAATGGGTAGTAAACTTATCCAACCAAAAAGGATGCCATATGTTAGCAAAGCGGGAATTATATCTTAACAGCTGAACTTAATGGTTATAACTTATGACCAAACCAAACGTGTGTTAACAATTGGGTCCTAAACTGAACGCAAGGACAACAGCTGAATATACAGGTTTGCTCTCAGTCGAGGTTGCATGAGGTTAAGTCAAAGGGAAACCAATAGCAAAATTGTAAGATAAAACCAAACAATGCATATAGCAGGCAATAAGGGAAGACTGTCGGTTTTAATTAAATTAAAAAGGGAGATTTCACTGTGTCCACAGTAGAGCTGTGAGCATCCTCAAAGATGAACACAACCATCAGCAATGCACACTCGGCTACTAGTCTGTAATCGTTTCCGGCTCTCTTTTAATATGATGGCTTTCTTCAAAAAGTTAAATAAATGGAAATAGCCGTTTAAAAATAAAAGAAAATAAAATACAGCTACTAATCAACAAAATAAGAGTACCTGAACTACACAACTACAGTCCCTCTTCATACCACTTCCATTGCCATGGTCCAACCACGTGTCATAACATAAGCCTCTCCCCACAGAATAGTTTTTAGGCGTTGAGGAAATTTACCTGGTAGAATCTCACGTGGCCCATCATTGGGGGCAAACCTCTTCCCAACTTTAAGTCCCTTCTTTTTTTCCATTTTTGCTACATAATGCGCAGCATAACCCCATGAACTAGACAAGTCTTCTAGTTTCTGGCATCCAAGTTCCAGGGCAAGAGGCAACTCCAACTGCATACTGCAGCCCTTGATCTTAAAATTACGCTTACAATCCTCGCAAATACTGTCAGGGTCACACGTCTGTTGGCATTTGGAACAGTAATGTGCATGGTCAAACATCGATGGAACTTTAAACGAATTACACAGGACACAGAGATTAGGGAGTTCAAGTTTCTTAGCAAGTGCAACACCAGCATTGATCCCCATGAGTACTTGATAAAAAAAGGATATTCCATCTTCTGAGAAGTTAGCTAAAGCAGCGATTGGCCTTCCGAGCACATTGCGTAAAATAACTCCATATCCTCCGTAGTGTTTTTTCTTACTAAAATGAGCATACACATTAATCCAAGTACAAGGAGGAAATGTTTGCGGACCTGACTCCTCCCATGAAGCAACCCATTTAGTCACCTTATCACTGACGATTGCACTCTGCTCATCCTGCAAACACCTTTATTGTCATTACATCATCCACAAATATACTGGAAAGATAGATAAATTTTGGGGCTGCAAAGGTCCCATGCATAGACATGCTACTCAATTGTTTGTTTATAATTGCATGAAATATTTTTTGAAAAAACATCAATTAAAGTAGTTATTATTACTCACTTCGTCATAATCTTTTGATGTTGAATCGTCTTCGTCGAATTCAAGTTTACTTGAAAACCCTTCATCGGAGAAAGCATATTCTATAGTACTCGTCTGAGAGAGAGAATCGTCTTCATCCGAGTAAGCATCTTCTTCTGTTTGTTGTTGTTTATAAGTTTCAACTGGGGTGGACTTGTCGGCATTGGCATTGTGATTGATAAGGGTGGCAACACCAGCATCTTCTGTTTTAGAATATCCAACTGGTGATAACTTGTAGGCATTCTCATTGACAACGGTGGCAACACCAGCATCAGATGCAAGGGGACGAAGATCTTCCACAGAAAACTCTGATGTAAGGGGAGACTTAATCACCAAGGGGCGTTTGTACTCCATTATCTCCTTTAGGTTATCTCTGCCCTAGGTGTTGCTTCTCTTTCCCTTGAATTCTTTTCTAATGCCCTTCTAGTCTTCTCTTCCCTATTTATAGATTAGGATTTCCCTAAAACTAGTCTTTCTTTAACAAGGAAACTCTCCTATGTATGGTAATCTTTTATGAATGGAAGTTCTACAACTCCTAAGAATACTGGTATTAAACCTAGGTGTAGGGTGTTTTAATGGGCCTAAGAATACCTCGCAGACTTTCCCTTTCACATCCTTACGCAAAATTAGGAATAGATCTGAAAGAAGCGGCGCGGCATGTATTTCCCTTAGCAATCTTTGTTTATGGCGCTTCTTGATGTCCAAGTTGCGTTTTGAGGAATTTGTAATTCCATGAGATTTCAAACCAGATGAATTAGGTTAATTCGTGGAAATATGATATACTTTTGTTTTGTACCATGGCTAAAATTGCCACAGTTTGGACCAGAATACCCTTTTTGGAGGCCGCCTAGCTATAAGCTCAAACTGCCAGTCCAGTTAGCCAACCTTCCATTCATCCTGCCAGCCCAGTCCAGCAGTCCATATTCAACAGTCAACGGAGAGAAGTCAACCACTGGTCAAAGATGGTCAAAGTCAAGTGTTGACCGTAGTCGGTCAAAGTCAGTTGCTGGTCAAGGAGGGTCGAAATCAACTGTTGACTGAATTTGGTGAAAGTCATCTGTCGGTCAAAGTTGGTCAAAGTCAAATGTCAGTCAAAGTCAACTGTCGGTCAAGTCAACCATTCCGTACAGACTGGACCAGAACCGCTTTTAGAGAGCTAGAGGAAGATTCCAGAAGTTTCCAGAAGCCTTGCTGCCCAAGATACTTGCAGAGTCAGAATTAGGGTAGAATACATATTTTGTAACTGTATATATAGGGGGGACATAAATTAGAAAAGGGATCCCAATTCCTCCATACAGAAATCAGCCACAAGATGGCAACCCTAGAAATCTGTCCCCTCCT